>CM037880.1:183679969-183889969 GCA_021292165.1 Shinisaurus crocodilurus | reverse complement strand
ATTTGTAAAACAATGGTCATAGAAAACAATGGCCGGGTTCACATGATCAGTGGGGAAAAGAAGCCACCATGGTTTCTCTTCCCCGCCCCATGTGTGCCAGTTGCATGCTGCATGACTTGCATAATTACCCATGTGGTGCACGGCTTCTCGTGTCATCCGAACCCAGTGAGATGTACAGTGGAGAGTGGCTTCGAAGCCACCCCAGAACCCTACAACAAGCTATGGGTTCTGGAGTGGTTTAGAAGCCACCCCTGCCATGCATCTCACTGGGTTCAGATAACATGGGAAGCTGTGCTCTGCGAGGGTAATTATGCAAATTGTGCAGTGAGTGACTGGCACACGCAGGGTGGGGAAATGAAGCCACAGTGGCTTCTTTTCCCGCTGATTGTGCAAACCCAGTAAATGGCTGTCTTAATTAAATACTGTCATCTCCAAGAAGCGTAAAAAAACTATTGTAATCTCCAGTAGTTCACGTCAATTTGTTTTGATAGGTCATATTCAGATAGATTGTCCATAAGTGTTTCTAAACTAGTTGGTGTTTTTTATTTTGTTTTGTTTTTTAAATCCATCAGAATTGTTGCCATTGGGTGGAAGTGAGAATAAATGTTTCTTTGAGAACACTTGATTCCAATATCCCCCCCCCCCCGTTAGTTGAGAATTTAGAACAGAAAAACAACTTCAGGAAGGAAAGCCATCAGTGTTGTCACATGTCCTCATTCTCAAGCACACATGAACTTGAGTGTGTACACGTTGTTGGGGAACATGGGCAGGAGGGTGCTGTTGCACTCATGTCCTGCTTGTGGGATCCTGTGGGCAGCTGGTTGGCCACTGTGTGAACAGAATGCTAGACTAGATGGGCTCTTGGTCTGATCCAGCATGGATCTTCTTCTTACGTTCTTATGCATAATGAGGAATGTGAGTCTACAGGGGCCTTTAACCAGAGGTGTAGTGCACACACAGCAGATTTATGGACTATGCTCTAACAAATGAGGAACAGCTACTTCTAAAAATGTGGGAATTAGCCAAGCACTCAGTAAAAGTCCAGCATATAGTCTTTATTTTTTACAGAGTTTTGTTCTTCAAACACACAGAGAGACACACACATTTGTTACAGAAGAGAAAAATTGCTTAGTCAGTATACCCACTGCCTAGCACATGGACCATTATACTCGTTCTGATAGGCTGAACTAAAAGAGAAGAAGATCAAGACCGGGGCAACTAGCCAAATAAGGATGGGAGGGTGGCGTGGCACTATGGAAATTATGGAAATGGACTTTAGAAGAAGGGGAATCTAAAGGACTTCACTTCCTGGTTGATTGTCAAAAGTGAGAAATAGGCTATGGACACATTTTGTAACAACTTGGTACCTATTCTTAATGTTTTACCTAGAACTGAATGGTGAAGATAGACCTCCAATGAATCAGCTGGATTTCTGGCATAGTAGATTCTAATCTGGCATTGTATTTGGAACAATTAATAATAGATATAATATTTTAATTGTATTATTTACAGATGTATGAACAGTGTTGTGTATGTGACTGCATTTAACATATTGTTACAATTATTCATTAGTTTTTGGGATTGTTATTGTTGAAAAAGAAAAAGAAAAAGAAAAAGAAAGAAAAATATGCTATGGGCACTGACTACTCTCAGGTTTCTCAACTTTAGTTCCAAATTCAAAAATGGGGCATAAGCCTCAAGCTGCTTATGGCACCCTTGAATACTATGTTATCAAGAAATAGTTGAAAGAATGGCCTTGATAATTTAGGACTTGCAATGATGATGGGGAGACTGAATGGAGGCTTAATCATTATTAGGGCCAGCACAATTTGGTTAAAAATAGAATTTAGATGGAAAGCCTAAAAAAGGGGGTTCTCCTTAGAATCTCCAGCGAGGTTAAAAAGAAATGATTGTGCTCAGCTCGAGACCTTAGTAGATGCTTCCCAGTGCTCTAGGCTCTCTGCTTGCCACCTCCTTTGGACTCAGACAGCTCATATGTAGGGTGCAGACTACCTGCATGGCCTTGAGGGTTGAGCTGTATCCCTACAGGTATGGGACTTGGCTCTGGACTCAATGGGGTAGAAAGCTTACTGTCTGGGTATACAAGACAAATGGAACTCTCTGGGCAAGTGTGGAACGTGGGGAACTCTGGTACTGGAAAAATGGGATAGGTGCCAGAATGGAGTGGAGAATCATGCTAGGAAAGAGTCATGGGGAATTATATTACAACCGGTTGGACCCCCGACTATTCTCAGGGCTGATACACACCAGCGTGAGGGATGCACAAGCAGAAGAAATGAAAAACAGCTGCTTGAACTCCAAGGCAGTTTTAGGGTTCATAACAAATGTTACAAGAGTTCGACAGCTCAGGGGCTGAACCCAAAGTGGGACCAAACAAAGAAAACAATAGTTTGGATCTAGGGAGTGAACAGAAAGCACAGGGAGGTGCATTGTCCCTGCCTTGACTGATTCACATCTAGCTAGCTACACAGAGAAGCACAGCATAATATTCAAAAGAAAAGATCACCCACCCACACGGTGTCTGAAGCTGTTGATCTGTCTCGGATGGGGGGATGCTTCAGAACGGGCTAATTTTTCCTGCCAAGGCTTTTGATTGGCCAGTTCTAAAATCCCTCATGGGTCAGTTGGCTAGGTGGTGGCATGGCACTCAGGCAGGAATTTGCATGTCTTTGTAGTTACAAGGAGCATCTCCATTTCACCTAACCAAGGAAAAAGCAAGTACACACTGTGGGTCCTGTGGCTGGCCAAAGCCTTATTGGTGATGTTCTTGGCAGCTTTCCCATGCTGCTGCTTCTGGACACAAAATAGCTTCCTGAGCCAAGGTGTCAGGTAACACCAATTAAACACTTCACACACGACGCACGTGTCAGAAAACCAGCACATCTGAAGCACCTCTGTAACAGCAGTATATGGGGGGGAAGACCTGGCTAGTGGTGATCTGCTGAAATCTTTGTACAGTAATGCCTTGGATTGCAAGCATAATTCGTTCCGGAACCATGCTTGTAATCCAAAACACTCTTATATCAAAGCGAGTCTCTGGTGAGCACGATTTCGGCCTGCTACGCCTGCTCGAGGTGAGCGGTTACATCCCTACACTTGTATTGCAAGACGTCACTTGTTTATCAAGTCAAAATTTATTTTAAAAAGTTTGCTTGTCTTGCAAAACGCTCTTAGACCAAGTTACTTGCAATCCAAGGTATTACTGTATTCCATAAAAGTTTTGTGTGCAGTCTGGGAAATAGTGCTGCATAGCCTGTGCTGCATAGCCTGTGGCTTACGCTGGCTCAGCTTGTCTGAGTGTGGAAAGCTAAGCAGGGTCAGGCCTGGTTATTACTTGGATGGGAGACCCCTCCTCTAGTTTCCTGCATTGAGCAGGGGGTTGGACTCAATAGCCTTGTAGGCTCCTTCCAACTCTATGATCTATGAATCTATGAATCTAAGACAGTAGACTTGAAGCTGAGAAAGAGAAGGATCAGTTGAAATGGATGAGTTTAAAATGGTAGGGTAAAATTTCAGAGATTATAGGAAAGAAAAATACAGCTTGAACTCCATTCAGAAGTTTTGCAACACTTTACTTTTGAATAGATTTTATAGCAGGCTTCTTGGAATTTCTTGCAATTGCTGAAGAAGTAGAAGTCTGGCATATGCACTCTGCATCTTGTAGCAATTTGTCGAAGAGGTGGGTTTAAATTACAGAATTATTAGTGATGCACAGATGTTCCCTGTAATCTAAATTATGCTTCAACTGATGCTAACCAAACATGCATACCCTAGATTTACCTTTATGGTCTCTATGCCTGTGTTATGCATGCACCACACTACCTGGATGAGAAACAAAGGTCATGGGAGTAGTTATGAGAGGTCAAAGAGGACAGATACATTCCATCCAGTTCTAGTGATGGAAGAAAATGTATAAATCTATCCCTCCCATCTTTGTGGGGACCAAAGGTCATCCTGAGCTCATTTAAAAGGGTGGTTGAGGTAGTGCTGATGTAACTCCATTGATTTTAAAGCAATTACCCCATATGTAGATAAGGAGGAACAATGTATGTTTACATGTAGATATTACATGTAGAATTTCCAAGATTTAACCCATGCCATTTCCATTTAAAGAATAAAGTAGGACTGGCATAAAAATCTGTAGAAGTATTACCAGTTAGGGAAGACAACAATGGTCCAGGTGAATCAGTGATCTGACCCACTATATCACAATTGTCTTTATAAATGTCAATGTATTCACACATTTGATTATTTAAATAATAAATGCATTGCTTGCAAGGAACTTTTTGGACAAGGTTCCCTTTTGATTGGGAGCATGGAGCAGTATCCTATACAGCTGTTGTACTCTCACTGATTATGTTGCACTAGTGGAAGTCACTAGTGGAAGCTAGTGAATCTTTGAGCAACCACAGGAATGAATGGAAATACTCCTTTCCAGATTGGGACCTGCCCCATTCTGGAATCAAGCATTTCTGCTTGTTCTCCTTTGCTTAGGAATCCACTAGCTTCCTATTGTGCCAATGGTGATTCCCGCTAGCACATAGACAACATAGGATACTGCTCTGGTCTTCCACTTATTTTGGGGGTGCATCCAGACCCTTCCCCCCATATCCACTTCAGAAATGTACTATTGCCAACAGCCAAAGACACAGCGCAGTATAATTTATTTACACCTAGTAGAACCAGCAGTTGTGGCTACAGATTGGAAAACAGCTGCCAACATCTGAGCCAAAAGAAGAACTAACTGATGTTCAAAGTCACTGTGTAAAGGAACAAGAGAAAAAAATGGTTTAAAAAAAATGGAGAGGGGGAAAAATAGGAGAGAAAAAACAGTTGAAGTTACCAAGGATCTGGCTTCCAATCCTTGCTTTGATATTGTTGAGTTGCTTGACTGCCTTGAGCAAATTGCTCTCTCCAATTGGAATAATAGTGACTTGTCACACAGACCTTTTGCAACGGGAAATGAGATAAAGGTCTTAAATAACTTCACATGTTTTAGAAGTACAACAACAACAACAATGGTAATAATGTTGTTGTTGTTGATGATGATGATGATGATGATGATGATGATGATGATGATGATGTTGCCACAGGGAAGAGTGTATGGACAGCGCTAAAAATTATTCCACTCTCTATGTCTCAGGTTAGTGGGGAATTAAGATAAGCATCTGTGAGCTGGAAGAACCACTACCAGGTGAATGCTGGAAAACTAGACACGACAACTAAACCATGCCCTATTTGATAAAAGATCACTTTACCATGTGAATATCAAGGAAGCAAACTAGAGAGATACACAGAATCAGGCAAGAGCCCTTGAACAGTCCAGCCCGCTCTTTCAGAAGTGAAGCTAACCACAGTGGCTGCCTACGTAAGACTTCAGTTGGTTCTAGCTTGCTGCTGAGACAACATTTGCCTAAGTTTCTAATAGGAGGGAGCTCCAACCAGCAAAGTTCATGCTGAGCTACCTGTGGTCCTGTTGCAGCAGCTGCCCTTTACAAAAGAGGGCTTCTCGCTTTACCTAGCTTGCTGTGCCTGCACCACCTGCCACAACCTTGCCTGCCTGACTGTTCGTTTTACACATTCTGGATCTGTTTGCTTATATCTGTCCATCCCGTCCGTCCCGTCCTGTCCCAACAATAGGCTGATTCTGCCTCAAACACAGATAAGTTTAAACACTATTAGAAGCTCAAAGTCCAGTTGAGAATTCACACAGAGGCCTTGATATATATTTTATTTTATTTAAAATTATTTTTAGGCTGCCTTTAAGGGTGGAACCCTTGATATTCAACTTCCCTTATAGTAAAGGTTAAATGGAGATGCATATGATTCCAGGCCCTTGTGCAGACATATATTATAATTCATATTCCTAAAATCCTCTATGTATTGCTAAAAAATACTTTGTATGCCACGTCACAACAAAGAAGAATTGCAACTATTTATTTCAGTGTTCCTAATTCTTGTCAGAATGTGACCTGGAACTGTGACACAGAATTTTTCAAAGTCAGCCTCGGAGAAGGGGTGTACATTTATCAATGTTTTTACCTTAGTCACCTATGCAGCGGCACTTGTGAAGGTCTGTTTTTATTTAATTCTCAAGATTTTGTTGTTAATAGAAAAACTGTCCCATAAATTAGGGAAGTGCTCAATTATGGACCTGACAAAGATTGATTTCAGTCCTTCTATTGGTCACCACCACTGGCAAGTGAGGGTCAGCTCAAATAGCTACTGCAAACGGTACACACAGCTTAGAGGTAATCGTAATAAGCATTTCTCAGGCTGAAAGAAAAATGTCCACACAGCAAGATAATACTATTTTGATATTTCTAATGTGCAACTCCTCCTCCGTATTTTACTATTGAAAGCTTCCTATACATTTACAGCCTAACATTGCAATATCTCTACTAAGAAGTAAGGGCTGAATACAGCAACCATGTCAGCAAATATGGAGGGCACATGCATGCAGAATTAGGTATGTATCTCTTTTTAAAAAACAAACAAACTAAAAGCAGCTGGGCAGGGGTGGAGCCATCAATTAAAAGGGTGTTATATTTTATTTAAGGAGATGTGCCTAATTCTACAAATGAACATCCTTTAGCAATTAAGTGGGCAGTAGGGGAGCCACTTATGCATCTCCAAGATTGAGGAAATGCATCATCAAAAAGGAAGACAAATTTAGGCATAATTATTATAGTTTAAATAGAAATACAGCCCATCTCACCATAGTGTGGAAGACTGTGACCAGGTGATGGGTGTGCCTGCCTGTTCAGGCTGCTGCCCAGATGGCGATGGTTCTTTCTCTTCAACTGAAATTGAACTGAACAGCCCATCAAACAGACTATACCTTTGAATAGAGCATAGTCCTCTGGCACCCTTTGAGTAGAGGAATGTCCTCTGTAAAAGAGGATACATGACCACCCTAGGCCCAGTGATGTATTTTGAACTCAGGTATGGGGACTTCATTTCAAAAAGCAAAGTGAGAATCATCTTTAGTCCCACATGCTGGCTCAGCTTGTCTGCAAGATACAGATTTAAAGCAATGTCTGTTTTGGCCTTCAAGCCCATAACATAAAGTTCTCTGTCTGCTTACAAAAATAAACAAAGTTTGCTTACAATAAACAAATATAAACACATTTTAGATTCAAATATAGACCATAAAACCATACAATCAAAAGCAACATAAAGTACACCAAAAAACAAACCTCACATCAACACCAAAATTAAAAATATGAATTTTAAAGCTGATGGGCCAAGACTACATCTATATATATAAAAAAGAAGTCCTGACTGACTGATTGACTGACTGACTAACTGACTCATCAACGCCCAGCTCAAACCATTTGATCTAGGAATGTGAAATTTTGAAGGAACATTGATGATGATGATGATAATAATAATAATAATAATAATAATAATAATAATAATAATAATAATAATAATAATAAATTTATTACCCGCCTCTCCATCTAGATCGAGGCGGGGAATAGCAGAAAATATAAAATACATAAACTAAACAACACAACACATACTATTAAAACATCTTAAAACAACCTTAAAAACATCTTAAAACATTTAAAAAACATCTTTAAAACATCTTAAAGGCATCCTAAAATTCCGCTGGATAGGCCTGCCGGAAGAGATCAGTCTTTATGGCTTTTTTAAATTAGAAAAGACTGGTAAGTTGACGAATCTCCTCCGGCAGGCCATTCCATAATCTGGAAGCAGCAGAAGAGAAGGTCCTCTCGGTAATACTTGTCAGCCTAGTTTTGACTGACTGGAGTAGATTCTTCCCAGAGGACCTAAGTGTGCGGGGCGGATTGTATGGGAGAAGGCGATCCCGTAGGTAGCCTGGACCCAAACCATGTAGGGCTTTAAAGGTAATAACCAACACTTTATACTTCGCCCGGAAACTGATTGGCAGCCAGCGGAGTGCTTTTAAAACTGGTGTTTTATGATGTAGACACCCACTAAGGAAGGATTTTTGGAAATTCCGTCCATAAGGGGGTGAAAAAAGGGGGCAAAATCACCCCACACTCATATTTCCTATGGGCAAAACAACAGGGGAGCAGTTATGCAAGTCAGCCTCACCTCATAATTGCTGCAGGAGCCAATAGGAGCAGTTATGCAAATAGCCCATACGACACTTAGAATGTTCGTATGAATTCCTGCAGGGGCCAATAGGGGTGGGTATGCAAATCTCCCCTAGGCCATTTAGAATGTTCTCAGAGGGGGTGAAAAGTAGCTGTGGAATCGAACCTGAGGGGGTCCCGGTTCTCCGCTGCCTCGACTCTCCGCGGCAGCGGCGCCCCCCGCCTCGATCTTCTGAGCGGTGCGGAGCAGTTCTCCGCGCCCGCTCGAGCTGCCCTCACCGTTCCCATTGCGTCACTTCCGGCACCGCAGGTGCAGTACATGGCACGGGGGTCCAGTGCGCCTGCGCAGGGTCCCATCGCGTCATTTCCAGTGGCGGAAGTGACGCGATGGGACCGGAGCGGGCGGCACGGGCAGCTCACCGCAGAGAGGCAAGCCGCCGATGGAAAAAGGTAGGCTCGACGCGCACATCGGTAGTGAAAAGGGAGGGAAACTTTTTAAATGACTGAATGACTGTTGTGTGGGGGGCATCGTCGCATAGGTTCCATCACATTTTGACAGATCTACCCCAAACTTGGCACGGTCACTCTTCATCACCTGTAGACTCTCAGAATTAACCTGATTTTTCTTTAAGATCAGATAGTTCTGTCTGTCAGAAAAGTTTTCTGCTGCCAGCACCCAGCCTAAACATTACACTTTCAGTCAGATGAGTGTTGTGTGTGTGGCGTCCCAAATCCTGTGTGTCTGTGTGGCCGTCTGTCCGTGTGTCTGTGTGTATGAGCGTTTGCGTGCATCACATAGGCTCCTACACGGTTGGACGGATCTGCTCCAAACCTGGCACGCATACTCTCCATCACCCAAGGACAAAGACTGGCAGGTTCAAATCTCGAAAAAGCCATCACTGCGCCTGTACGGCCCAAAATTTATGATAGCCAATGGCGTCACTTGGAATGTTCACAGGGGCCATTCAGGAGTGGTTATGCAAATCACTCCGACATTTAGAATGTTTGTATGAACTGCCGCCACAGGGGCCCAATCAGGAGCGAATATGCAATTCTCTCCTACATCAAAACAGAATGTTCATATGCACTGCAGCCGGGGCCTACACCGGGGTGGGGGAGCTGGGATTTCATTGTAGGGTAGTCCCGGGGGGGCAAGCTGCGATTAGATTGTTGGGTAGTCCCGAGGGGGAGGGGGAACAGGGATTTCATTACTGTGTATTCCCAGGGGGGGCAAGCTGGGATTTCATTGTTGTGTAGTCCAGGGTGGGGGAGAGCAGGGATTTAATTGTGTAGTCCGGGGAGGGGGAGCAGGGATTTCATTGTGTTCTTCCGGGGGAACAGGGATTTGATTATTGTGTAGTCCCAGGGGGGGGGAGCAGGGAATTCATTGTTGCGTAGTCCCGGGGGGGGGGAATCTGGGATTGTGTAGTCCTGGGGGGGGGGAGGAAAGCAGGGATTTCATTGTACAGTCCCGCAGGGGGGAGCAGGGAATTCATTGTTGTGTAGTCCTGGGGGGTGGGAGCTGGGATTTCATTGTTGTGTGACCCTGAGGGAGCTGGGATTTCACTGTTGTGTAGTCCCGGGGGGGGGGGGAAGCAGGGATTTCATTGTTGTGTAGTCCCGGGGGGGGGAAGCAGGGATTTCATTGTGTAGTCCTGGGGGGGGGAGCAGGGATTTCACTGTGTAGTCCCAGGGGAACAGGGATTTCATTGTGTAGTCCCGGGGGAGCAGGGATTTCATTGTGCAGTCCCGGGGGAAAGGGAACAGGGATTTCATTGTGTATTCCTGGGGGGGGGGAGCAGGGATTTGATTGTTGTGTAGTCCCGGGGGGGGGGGAAGCAGGGATTTAATTGTGTAGTCCTGGGGGGGGAGCAGGGATTTCACTGTGTAGTCCCAGGGGAACAGGGATTTCATTGTGTAGTCCCGGGGGAGCAGGGATTTCATTGTGCAGTCCCGGGGGAAAGGGAACAGGGATTTCATTGTGTATTCCTGGGGGGCGGAGCAGGGATTTCATTGTGTAGACCCAGGGGGGGGGAGCAGGCAGTCTGGGGGGGGAGCTGGGATTTCATTGTGCAGTCCCGGGGGAGCTGGTAGTCCTGGGGGAGCGGGGATTTCATTGTGTAATCCTGGGGGAGCTGAGATTCCCGGGGGAGCCGGGATTCCATCATGTTTCTTTTAAAAACAATTGTACCAAATCCTAAAATCCATGCGAGTGAAGCCGCAGGCAACAGCTAGTGAGTTATATTTAAAAGGCCTGGGTGAACAGAAAGACCACAGGGATGGTGGCATGTGAACATCTCTGGGAAGGCTGTTCCATAATTGGGGTGCCATTACTGAAAAGGCCTTCATTGTTTACAGGGGGCTTCATTATGTGAAGTAACTTCTTGTTTGGGGGATGTTGTTTGTTACTTTAGCAAACGTCCTGACCAAGTTGCTGGGGATTGCAGCCTTAACTGAAATAACAAAAATGCAAATTATTTTATCTAAATTCTGCTTCAGGATGTACAGACTTTCCAGCAGAAGTAAAAACACATGTACATTTAGGATGTACAGTATTATGTAGGTCGTCGTCGTCATCGTCGTCATCATCATCATCATCATCAAAATATCATCAAATCCTAAGTCAGCATTTTTCCATCCCACACTTTCACAAATAGCATAAGTTACTCACTCCTTTTAGTTGGTATCCAGTCTGTGGTCAGCATCAGCAAGTGGTACACATTTGGTCCTCTAAAGTGGTGCTACAGATGCCGACAGAGATAGAAAACAAGAGTGTACAGGACAATGGTAATTGCGAGCAGGCCCCTTGTAGAAAGTGGGGAGTTGGGTGTCCCATCTTCCCCATACACTCCTTTCAACTCCTTGTAGAAAGTGGGGAGTTGGGTGTCCCATCTTCCCCATACACTCCTTTCAACTCCTATTGTAAAAGTAGTTGCTGAGGGTGTAGGAAAGGGGCATCAGAAAGACCTTGATATGTCTGTGACATGAGGAGCAAACTAGACAGTCATGATGAACATGGACTATAGGGCAGTGAGGCTAAGGGTAGATTCTAAATCATATTTACAAGGAAGTAAACTAGGAAGTATTTACTAGGAAGCACTACCCAACAGCTTCCCTGGTGCATTTGGCTAGTGTATATTAGAAACATCATGTTGGGGTTGATTGGTCATTGGTATGTTCTAGTTTCATCTTAGGTCCTTAGTCTTCACATATAATTGGAGGTTCTGTGTGTGAACGATTCCAGAAATAGATATTACTCTTAATAACAGACTTGTATTTTGCCTCTGATATTTTAAGGACCATGTAAAGAGAGGGTTTTTGTTTTTTTCTATTTTAGAAATGTAGTTTGAGCTTTACAGGGAGATACAGAAAATATTTAAGGTAAAGTGCATAGAAATAAAATCACCACCACCACCCTTCCTTGAACAATGAGTGCAGCAACCAGAAAAACCAGCCACTTCACTTAAAAAAAAATAAATCAGACCTAATCAGACTAAGCAGTATTTCTGGGATACCTAGAACTGAAAACCTGATTGACCAGCCCTAAAACTTTCTGTGCTTGGTTCCAGATTAAGGTTGCCGCAAGCCATGAAGCAGTCATTTTTGGAGAATATGTCATATGCCATTGACATGCTTTTAGTAGGCTTTATTTTTCTTAAATAAAGTGACTTGGTTTTAGCTGGCTGTTTAGGTGATCTTTTTGACATTTCTACCTACAGTTTGATGCACCTTGAATGCCTCCAGACTGCGAGAGCCCACCACCTCCCTAGGTAGTTGATTCCATTGTCTTATTGCTCTGACAGTCAGGAAATTTTTCCTGATGTTTAGGTGGAATCTAGGTTCCTGTAACTTGAGCCCATTATTCCGTGTCCTGCAAACTGGGATGAACGAGAAGAGATCTTTGCCCTCCTCTGTGTGACATCCCTTCAAATACTGGAAGAGTGCGATCATATCTCCCCTCAGTCTCCTCTTCTGAAGGCTAAACATGCCCAGTTCTTTCAGTCTCTCCTCATAGGGCCTTGTTTCCAGTCCCTTTATCATCCTTGTTGCCCTCCTCTGAACCCTCTCCAGTTTGTCTATGTCCTTCTTAAAGTGAGGTGCCCAGAACTGGACGCAGTACTCAAGATGAGGCCTAACCAGTGCCGAGTAAAGGGGAATTATCACTTCCCGCGATTTGGAAGCTATACTTCTATTAATACAGCCCAAAATCGCATTTGCCTTCTTTGCAGCCACATCACATTGCTGGCTCATATTCAGTTTGTGATCTACCACAATTCCAAGATCCTTCTCACTTGTAGTATTGTTGAGCCAAGTGTCCCCCATTCTGTAACTCCGCATTTGGTTTCCTCTCCCTAGGTGCAGCACTTGGCATTTATCCCTATTAAATTTCATTCTGTTGTTTTCGGCCCAGCGCTCCAGCCTATCGAGGTCACTTTGAATTTTGTTTCTGTCTTCCAGAGTATTAGCTGTTCCACCCAACTTTGTGTCATCTGCAAATTTGATAAGCATTCCCTGTACCTCCTCATCCAAGTCATTAATAAAAATGTTGAAGAGCACCGGGCCCAGGACCGAGCCCTGTGGTACCCCGCTCGTTACCTCTCCCCAGTTTGAGAAGGAACCATTGATAAGCACTCTTTGAGTCCGATTCTTTAGCCAATTGTGGATCCACCTGATAGTTGTTCCATCTAGCCCACTCTTAGCTAGCTTACTAATCAGGATATCATGAGGCACTTTGTCGAAAGCTTTGCTGAAGTCCAGATATATAATGTCCACAGCATTCCCACAGTCCACAAGGGAGGTTACCCGATCAAAAAATGAGATCAGATTAGTCTGACAGGATTTGTTCTTGACAAATCCATGCTGGCTTCTAGTAATCACTGCATTGTTTTCAAGGTGCTTGCAGACTGACTTCTTTATAATCTGCTCAAAAATCTTCCCAGGGATTGATGTCAGACTGACTGGCCTATAGTTCCCAGGTTCCTCCTTCTTGCCCTTTTTGAAGATGGGAACAACATTTGCCCTCCTCCAGTCGTCTGGCACTTCACCTGTCCTCCATGATTTCTCAAAGATAATAGACAGTGGTTCTGAGAGTTCTTCTGCCAGTTCCTTTATTACTCTAGGATGCAGCTCATCAGGCCCTGGAGATTTAAACTCGTTCAGAGTAATCAGGTGCTCCTTGACCATTTGCCTATCAATCTCAAGCTGCAATGCTGCCCCTTCAGTCTGGTTCATAGACTGCATACTGGGCCAAAGGTAATTCTGAAATATAGAGCAGGCTTCTAGTAATCATCCTCATTCTGCCAGACTCATGCATGTACAGGTACAGCAAAGACAAGAAAAGCCATCTGGAGACAGGGAGAAACACGGAGTGCACAATACTTTTGCCCACAACCATGGAAAACTGGGACGTAACTCAGACGTTTGTCGGTGTTAATAAGATTCTTGCTGTGTATCAGCATTCTATGTGTCTAGCCATGAACATCTAATTTTTTTAAACAATTCTGTTTCTAGTTCTCATTATTTCAAAGAAAAGTTTAAAATATACAAGCAGTATCTTCTAGTGAATAGCGTACTGTGGATAATAAAGCACAATCCTAACATTCTATCTATCTATGTGGCTGCATACAATATAAGACCTTGGGGGAAGGACTATAGCTCAGCGCTCAAACACATGCTTTGTACGCAAAAGGTACCAGGATCAATCCCCAGCGTCTCCAGGATGGACTTGGAAATACTCCTGCCTGAAACCCTGGAGAGCTGCTGTCAATCACTGCAGACAATAGAGTTAGATCAGTGTTCTCCAACCTTGGGTCCCCATGCTGGGAGTTGTAGGCCAAAAACATCTGGGGACCCAAGGTTGGGGAACACTGAGTTAGATGGACCAATGGTCTGACTCAGAATAGAGGCAGCTTCCTATGACTTCTATATGACCAGAGTTGCAGCCCTGCAGTTCCTTGCACAGCCATGTAGTTCTACTTGAGAAGCACAATTATACTAATAAAAGAGTAGAGGGTCGATAGAATGTACTTTGAACCCTCTAGAGATAATAAATGATGATACAGCAGGGCCTATAGCTATTGCTGTACTGGCTACTTCCTTAGGGATGTCGGAGAAATCTTCAATGGATTCAAGATTTTCTATCAACCTGACCTGTGGATTCTGGCTTTTTCTGAGTCATGTGGATACCATAGACTTGCAGACTGGTTCCCCACCCCCCTTTGGGAGGGATTTGCACAAATTTGCACTTGTGCTAATGTGCATTAACACAAATGCGCATTTGCGCAAGTGGAATGAAATTCTCGTACATCCCCCTCCCAAATCTGATTCAGTCAATGAGCAGGCGATGGAATGAAAGATACCCGACAATCCATGAAGCACAGACGGAATGGATTTAACAAAATCCAAACTTCCCTACTTGCAGCGTTATACGCCTAGAGTTGAATTTCTTTACTGGCACAAGGACACAATTTATGCACTTGCGTCAGCACTGGAACCTGATGCCCAACCCTATAAAGCGCTATGCTTTAGTTGTGGCCCACTGAATTGGGTTATAAATGTGTCTGAAATTAATGGAGGTAAAGCATGATATCTCTTGTGGGTCTTGTCCATCAGTGATGTAATGTAGCTTGTCTATATCATTTTTAGGGAAAATATCAGATTTTTAAAAAGCAGGGTTTTTTAAATTTTGGATACCAAAAACGAAACAGGGAAGTTCTGTGTTCTGTTTCCATAATCCTCAAAGGCCAGCCCGACCATTAGGCAGAGTGAGATGGCTGCCTTGGGCAGCAGATGCTGGAGGGCAAGAAGCAGCTGTGAAGAGGTGGAGGACGGAGCTGTGTGTATCATGCAGCCTGTCCTGTGCCCCTCAAGCTAACCTGCCACTTCAGAAGATGCAGTGGAGGACACTGTTTGATTGTCAGTGTGGAAGTAAGATTCGACAGGTTGACTTCTGTACATGGAATAAGGAGGAGGGGCACCATGTTCTTCTTTGCCTCAGGCAGCAAAATGTCTTGGGATGACTCTGTGCAGCCCTAGGCACTTGTGGTGGAAGATAGGCTGCAGAGGACTGGGAGAGGAAAGCACAACCATTATCTTCTTCTGCCCTCACCTGAGGGCACATTATCCCTCGCCTGAGGGCACAGTCTGCTATGGCAGGCTTACCAGTCCTCCAGGCCTAGTAGCGTGTGGTACCCCCACACCTGTGACCTGTCATCCTGATGACTCTCCACTGGTTATATTAATAAATAAGGAGTATAAGCAAAGATAAACACCATAGAAATTAAACCACAAAGTGTTGCCATGAAACACAGAAAACATGTTTTATGCATGGTTTATGCTTTCCTTGCCATTCTGAGTGTTTTCCCAGCACCCGGTTTCAGAAGTTACCATTTTACCTGGAAAAGCAAAAGGTAGCCATGTGATGCCCATAAGAAAGGGGGAAAAAAATCCAAAATCCACATTAGTGTAATACCTTTATTAGGCCAACCAAAAGATCACCAAAAAATGTTATCCGATTTTACCTGGGAAGGTGATCTAAAACATGATTGATTGCCAATGGGAGAGTGGGCTATGAGTGTTTTCCCCTCTTAGGGGGAAACAGAATGAACAGAATGAACAGTTCCCCACTTCTGTTCAACAGGAATGGGATGTCTGGAATGCCTGAACTCACTGCCCAGTCTCTAATCTAATCAAGCAAGCCACATGGTCTATTGACTCACTACTTATAGCTCTAGATGGTAGAAGACACCATGCAGGAAGCCCTGTGAAATCCACTGCTAGAATGATACCACAAGTGCATTAGCGATGCAACCATTAAGATTAGAAGCCCAACCCTGAAAGGTGCTATCCACCATGACTCCAATATCCCTTTTCTGATCAGCCACTGTCAACTCAGACCCCACTGGTGTATATGTGACGCCCCAATATGCATCACTTTGCACTTTCTTACACTGAACCATATTTGCCATTTTATTGCCAATTCAACCATTTTGGAGAGATCCTTTTGGAGCTCTTCACAATCCCTTTTTGTGAATAATTTGAAATTGTCAGCAAACGTGGACACTGCACTACTCACCCATAACTCTCCAGGTCATTTATAAACAAGTTAAAAACCACCAATCCCAATACAGATACTAAAAGGACCCAACTTCTTAAATCCCTCCATTGTGAAAACTGTCTATTCTTGTGCTGTTTCCCATTCTTCAACCATCTAAAGAAATTGTTTAGGATTTCAAGAATAATACCAACACAATTTTAAAAACCAAAAGATCAAACCTGCATTACTTGATGTTGTTTTTTGCAATCATTGCCACTCCATCTCTTTCTCTGTATCAAATACAGTTATTACAACATTTAAGCAATAACATAACTAATTGTTAAATTAGAAAAGGATGTGCCTTGACTATTACATATGTTTTGTGAAATCACTATTTTTTTTATTTAAAAAAAATCAAAGTTGTATATGCTGTATTAGTATGTGGTTCTGTGGTTTTCTAAGAATGGCTTCTGTTGCTTATAGATAGCATATGTATGTAAACAGAAGGTATTTTCTTGAGTGGCAAAATATATTGGCAAATCAATGCCACACATATTGCAAATAGATATCACCATTTTAGATATCGACAAAGTATTTATAGTTTGCAACTGCACGTGCTTCTACACATGGAATTGCCAGCTACAGCATACAGAAAAAGGAGTGTGAAAGTTGAATTACAGGTTTCATTTTTTCTCTCTCCTAAAACAAAGAAGAGTGTGTAAACTATGGTTGGTTTATCTCCAGACATTTTAAAACAATTTATATTTTTCTAATCCTTGTGAATGTTTTAAAATATATGGACAGTGTCTGCTGAAGACTTCAACAGTAAAGTGAGCCTAGGTCAGGGTTTCCCATATTTTGCGGGATGAACATCTGTATCCCGCACAGGACCATTTCCCTGTTTCCTGTCCTCCTGCTCCAGTTGCCAGTACTTCGGATTGAGAGAAGCTGCTCGCATGCACAAAGAGTTTCTACATACATGCATGGCATGGCTAATTTTTTCTTCTTCTGGAACTCTCTTGCGCCTCATAGCTTGCTGCTCCAGGGGGCTCTTCAGCTTTTGACGGGGTGCAGGGGCTGAAAAAGGACAAACGAAGAAGTCCCTATATATATGCACAGATGGCTACATATGACACTTTGGATCCTGGCCAATATAGCCCATACTTATTTTGGGGACCCTGTTACGGCAGTTTTTGCCCAAACCTTCCATTATTGCCCTCAGATAAAATGCCCATGTGTAATTAGGATGTTAAGTAAAAGCAAATAAGTGATCAAGGCAGTGGCAAAAGATCCTATGCTCACCCTACCAGGAATATTCCCTGAAGAATAGTAGCAAAGCTACAAGTTACATTAATCACACTTAAGAAGAAACAACTGTGCATTATACTGCTACTTATATTTTGAAGGGAAAATAAAAATGTGGGCAAAAACATCTTTGCTAATCCCATTCATCCAAAAGGTGCTTGTGTTGAAGAGATTCATGGTGAAATTTATACTCAAGACTCAGAGACAGATCCATGATTTTATATGAAAAAAGAGTTTGAAGATCATAAACCTGTGTGTGTGTGTGTGTGTGTGTGTGTATGCACGCCTCTGCTCCTTTTGTCATTCATGTGGAACTTATTTCTGTTTTGATTGATGCCAAGTGTCTACCTACACACAGTCCAATTACTCACAGACATGTTTAAAATGAATTGTCCTAGGTATTCTACATATGTTAATCAACATATTACAAATATGCAGTAACTGTAAATGGAATTTGTCTCGAAGGAATGCCAAATGATCCCTCTGTTAGTTCAGTTGTTATAAAGGGTACCAACACAACCACCTCATTTGTAGGCAGCTTTTGCCTCCTGTGTTGGCTGTACCCACTAGAAACTTCACTCTGAATTTAAGGAATCATTATTCCAACCAGGAAGCAGTCTATATATTGTACATGACCCTGTAAAGTGGATACTTTGCTCCTGTCAACAACTAAAAGTGGAGAGATGCTGTTCAGCTTCCAGCACTCTTCGAGAATATAGCTTAGCTGGGTCCCAATTTAATTCCTAATAATAGGCTTTCAGGTTTAATGCTGAATGAAACAGGATAGTGGAAATTGCTGAAGGAAGAAGGATGAATACAAATTAACTGGAATGCATCTGATACTCTTCATTAGTACTAAATATTTTTGAATTGCAGTTGGAGTTGGCTGCAAAGTTGAAAAACTACCAATCAGTCTTTAGATGTCTAAAAGGATATCTAGTTATGCCTTGATGCACTTTTCCCATCCAGCTGATCCTAAATTAGGAGCAGCTTTCTGCTTCAGTATTCTGAGCTGTTTCTAATTAGTTTCTAATCTGCCTTAATTGCACTTAAAAGAGCAAGAACAGCGAAACAGCTGTTAGATTCCCCCATTTACAATGTAACCAGAACCACCATTTGAAATTGATTTTTTTTCCTTTTTCTTTTTTTGTAGAGGGGGATTTTCATTTTAGCCCTGTTCCTAGAACACAAGCCACCAGTTTCCAGTTGTAGATTGTTGTATTGTTTGGTGCAGTTTGTGAAATCATAGCATATCTAAGCATGATGCCCACAGATGTGTGTGAATTCCAGAGTATGATATATTCCAAAGCGTATCTGGGCTGGTTCCAGATGAGGCTTTATCATGTAGTTGCCCTGCTTGGTGGTGGTGGTGGGTTTTTTTCTCTCCAGATGATATCATCTTCCACTTGTAAACCTCCTGTCTTTCCCAACTGCTTCTTCCATCTTTTTTCTTTCCACAAAATTACCATCAAAGAGAATAAGAAAGAATAAGTGCATAATGCCTCTTGACTGGTAGTGCTAGGAGCCGCCCATCTGGAAGCACCCACAGTCTCAAGTTCTTTCTCTGATGTTGCTCTATGGGCAACATAAAATACAGTAGCAAAAACGAATACGGTAGCACTAATAAGTATAGTGTTGCAGATGCTTTAAACATGGAATGCCCCCTTCAAAGAATAGGTATACATTTATATTCATTGAAATCAATGAGACTTATCCGCAGGATTGCAAAAAACAAACAAACAGTGGGGTGATTAATAAAAATAATAATGTTATTAGACTGTGGTATTAATAGCAAATCTTAATTTCCATCCCTCTCTTACCATTTCACCCCATCTTTTCATCCTCTGCCACTTGCCAGCATTTTCTGGCTACATGCATTTGCCTTGAGCTTGACTCTGCATCCTACTGGAAGGATTTAGCAGTTCTTTTTGTTGTTGTTTTGTTCACTCCAAAGCCTATTGATGTTGTACTAGCATGTACAGTTTGCAAATGTGAATTAGCACACTTGCACAAATGCGCTAATGCACATTAGATAATTTGCATTAGCACTGATTCTAATTAGCACCAACTAATGTGAATTAGCACAAGGAGAATGAAATTCTGGTTAAAAATAATAATAATAATATGAGATTCCACCAGATGGAATGAAAGATGCTGGACAATCTGTGAAACACAGACGGAATGGATTTAACAAAATCCATACATTCTTAATCCTATCCCCATTGTTCTTCATAATTTTCTCACCACTTCTCACCATTGCATCTGACTGAAAGTGTTTCAATAAGTGATGCTAAGGGATGGGCTATACATTATGGCCACCACAAAAAGACACTGTCAAAAACTTAAAATACAACCAAATCCATTGCAGGACAATTCTTGAGTTTTAAGACTGTTTAAAAAAACAAACAACCCCCCCCCCCCATAATGCATCCTGTTTTGGAGGATGATGGGGTGGGCAGAAGATAGATTGGAACCTACTGGTAGATCTCTAGGTGATTTGCAGTAGATTGGCAAGGGTTTCTGATTCCCAGTGGTTTAACAATAATGACAACAAAAAGCCTTTTCTTTTTCCTCTTAAATTAGGCTGCTGAAATTTTAAAAAAGCTTGGAGGCAAAAAGAAGTAGATTATCTGTGAAAGGATGTGTGTGAGGAATGGGTGAATCTTGCAGTTTCACTTTCTCCCACATTCAAATCTGTTACCGTAAATGTCAACTTCTTTCCACCTGAATATGAAGAACTTTGCAAATTTGCAAACCGAATTCAATAGGTACAGCTATTCCCAGCATGAAGAGGAGCATAATGTACCTGCCTACCATAAAGCTGTTAAAGATGAAGAGCCTGTCAGAAAAAAAGAAGTGGCAACTCTAATTCAGCACTAACATGGTCGAATACACAGGGATTTAAACCTTGACTTTTAAGAACAAAGCACTCAAAGTCCAGCACCTGGATGGATGAATCTGTCAGCTGTGGTTCCTTCTAGATTATTATTTTTTTTAAATATCAGGTTCTTTCCATCTGAAATATGGAAAATGTGCAAATTTTGGTAAATTCTTATGAAAACCAAACTGAAATAAAATTCTCAACCTCATGTGTGTGCAAGCTTAGGATCCAATACTGAAAGCAACTGCTGGATTGAGCATGTGCTCAGGGACACCCTGTTCTGCAATTCTATGTCCTCTTTCTTCAGCCACTATTTTACACGTGGCTCAGATTGGTGGAATTTGGGATTCCAGTGACAAACAAAGGAGATCCTGTAAGGCGTGTAAGCCCACGGTCAGTGCCAGCTCCTGCAGTATGAAACAGGCCATTGATAAGAAAAGATTCAGCATGTGGACAAAAAGCTGTCAGTAATATGTAATGGAGTAGGAGGACCTCAGGCAGTGATTGTGTTGGTATGAGAATACACAAGTGCACAAGAGAATTTGTTTCTCCATCTGTGAAATGTGGATCCTGCCTTATGAAATATATTTTGAGAAATGTGTGGCAGCTAGGGATGTATGAGAAATTTGTTTCAGTGAGTTTTTGATCGATTTACTCAGTTCACACCTTCCATACCAAACACAGAGTCAAACGCATTCTACGGTCAAAGTGCAAATACTTCGGAGATTGCAATGTGATTCGCAGACCCCCAAAATGTGTTCAACAGCTTGCACATACTTGAAAAATGTGCATGAAAAATAAGTACATTTGAAAAAAATGCACACAAACATATTTTAATCAATGGGTGAAGAATGCATAAATTTCAAAGATGCACACAATTGTTGTGTACATTTGGAAAAATATGCATGAAAATATGCATGAATTTTCATGCAACACACACACACACACACACACACACATCACAATCTGAAGACAGAACAAGCTTCAAGGTGGAATTTGAAGAACCTTGACAAACTCGAGTTTTGTTTGTATGCACATCCCTAGCAGTGCCTCTGATTTTGTGGGCTTGTTGGCACTATGTAATGCTGCATGATATCACAGAAAGCAAAGTTGCAGCAAAGCTTTGTCAGAATAACACTGAAAATGATCAGTTGCAAAGTGGAAAAAAAAAAGGTTCACTTTTGTAGCTGCTTGAAGAAATGGTAATAAATGCTGGCATGTAGATTAGTGCGCAAGAAGGGGTGGTGGTGGGGAGACACTGAAAATAATGCATTCAAATAGATCCCAGGAAAATGGCTTGAAATGTAATTAATTGTATGGTGTTAACCAGATCAGCACAAGTCTTGAATGAGCCGACAGGGTCATTCAAAGGTCAGTGTGGGAATAAAACTGCACAATGGATGGGGGCTGGGGAAAACAACATGTGGTTTAAGGCTGTGTCAAGAGAGAAAGGGAGGAATCAGCATGTCATTCTGCTGAGATAGTTCTGTAATCTGTGCACATTCATTAAAAAAAAAAAAAGTGGGAGGCACAATTGCTAGAGGGGACACAGTGAACGGATTTCCATATACTAAAGCACATGCCAGAAGGGAAGTGGGAAACAGACAGCTCCGCTACTGCTCTGGTTGAATAGTTTGCAATGCAAACAAGGGCTACAGGATGTTATCACACAGGGTTCCCCCCCCTTTTTTTTTCCAGAGGTTGGATATGTTTCATTAACATCAGTCACTTGCAGACTTTAGGTTAAGGGTAGGATCCCGCATTGAGTTCTCAGTGTGCTCACAGAGGCCTGCCCTTAGCAAGCTGCTAACCATTCCTGACTGCTTCCCCCTCTAGATTAAGCCCCTCCACTTAATGGAGATGACCCAGTAGGGTTTGTTTATACAGCACCTGCGCAGGGCCAGGGCTGACCCCACCATTAGGCAGAAGGAGGCAACCGCCGCCAGCTGCAGAGGTTGGGGGCATCAGCAGTTGCCCCCCAGCCATGCAACACAGACACTCCCCTCTTTTGCAGGACAGAGCTGTATGTGCCGCACGGCCTGTCCTGCACTGCCCGAACTAGCCTCCTGCCCTCTGGTGTAGTAGTATTTTTATTTATTTATTTATTATATTTATTTCTTTATTATATTTATACCCCACCTTTTTTTTCCTGCAAGGAACCCAAGGCGGCTTACATAATCCTCCTCCTCCTCCTCCTCTCCATGTTATCCTCACAACAACCCTGTGAGGTAGGTTAGGCTGAGAGTCAGTGACTGGCCCAAAGTCACCCAGTGGGTTTCATGGCCGAGCGGGGACTAGAACCCGGATCTCCCGAGTCCTAGTCCAACACTCCCACCACTACATCACACCGTCCCATCAAGAGCGCTGTAGTAAAATTCAACGGCCAGTTAAGTTTGCTTTTCTAAGTGGGATGGGGGTGGGACAAACGGCCATCTTTGCCCTTTGTCTCAGGCAGCAAAATGTCTCAGGCCGGCCCTGGCCAGGGAGTGCAGGCAGGAGTGGGTGGGGGGGGATGTACACTGCAGCGGGTGAGGGGACTGAGCTAATAGCCAAAATATTCCAGTAACTCCTGTGGCCGGTATTGGCAAACATGATGGGCTGTGGAGGAGTTGTGTTAAGAAGTGTGTTAGAACAAACCCACAGCGGCCGCTGCCACACTGTTCTGCCTTCCCCTTGGCTCAACAGAAAGAATCCACAGAGGAATCATACACATGCACATGCTACGGTATCACATGTTGCAACATGCATAATATAATAAGAACATAAGATGAGCCATGCTGGGTCCATCTAGTGCAGCATTCTGTTCCCGCAGTGGCCAGCCAGCTACCTGTAGGAAACCCACAAGTAGGATATGTGTGCAACAGCACCCTCCCATTCATGTTCCCCAGCAACTGGTGTACTTAGCCATACTGCTCCTCCCCCCCCCCCCCCGCGCGCGCTGGAAGTAGCATAGAGCCATCAGGACTAGTAGCCATACCTATACTCTTCCTCCATGAATTTGTCCATGTCCAATCCCCTTTTAAAATCATCCAGATTGCTGGCCATCACTTCATCTTGTGGAAGTGAATTCCATAGATTAACTATGTGCTATGTGAAGAAGTACTTCCTTTTGTCTGACCTGACTCTCCCACCAGTCAGCTTCATGGGATGACCCCGGGTTCTAGTATTATGATAGAGGAGGGGGGAATGTCTCCCTACACACTTTCTGCACACCATGCATAATTTTGTACCCCTCTATCATGTCTTCCCCTCACTCACCTTTTTTCTTAGCTAAACAGAGTCCCAGACATGGTAACCTTTCCTCATAGGGGAGTTCTTCCAATTCAGTGTTCCAGTTTCCCACCAGAACTGCTGACCCAGGGGTAAATTCCTGGCTGGGCCAGCCCTCCACCCCAATTGGCTATAAATCCAGGTTCTAGTCCCCACTTGGCCACGAAGCTCCCTGGGTGACTTTGGGCCAGTCACTGACTCTCAGCCTAACCTACCTCACAGGGTTGTTGTGAGGATAAAATGGAGAGGAGGAGGAGGAGGATTATGTAAGCCACCTTGGGTTCCTTGTAGGAAAAAAGGCGGGATATAAATTAAACAAATAAATATATGCTGGCTTCCCATTGTGGCGGGCCTGTCCACTGCTGGCTTTGGCCCCATCCACTGCCAGCATGTGCCCTCCAGCAGATTACCTATGATGTTCCAAGCACCTGGGCTAAACAAATATGGGCTATGGAAAGAATGTTCTGAAACAGTTCAAGAGAACATTGGTTATTGGGCGGATTAAAATATAATAAATAAATAAAATAAATACAGAAGAGAAGCAGTGGAAGGAAGTGAACAATACACCAAAGAATGCGCAACAGAGCAGAGAAGATAACAGAAGAGGAAACAGGTTAGTTTGGTTCCGGCACAACAAGATTTTTTAGCTACAAAGAGAGTGCAATTATCCTACACAAATATCAAAATCTTTTCCTCCACTCTGCAGTACTGGAGAGTGAGTCAGGCAAGGCAATTGACTGACAAACACACCAAGGCTTGGACAGGAGGAGTAAAGAAGAAGTAGAAATAGGAGGGAGCCACTTTCATGCAGCAAGGACACGTTCTCCACTCGGCTTCTGCGGAATGGTGCAGGCATCCTGGCTGAGGTCTTTCAGCAATGTTAAAATGATTGCATTGGTTAAGATGTTCAGTGTCTAGGAAGGTAGAGGTGCCTGGAGGTTCTTAAGACAAGACCCAGAAAGTAATCCCAAGGCTGCGTAATAAAAAACCCGTGCTGCACCAGGCAGTCAAGCTGACATACCTTTACCTTAGTGACCTGAGGCTGTTAAACATTTATCCCTACACTTTCAAAGTGTTGTAACAGATTTTTGCCACTCAGGAGACGTGCAGCTGCAAACCACACACACACAACTTTGAAGACTTGCATTCTGGATCCTTATCTTGGGATCCACACTTTTGTTTTAATAAATGACTACTGCCATAATCCTAAACTTTTTTCTTTTTAATTACCATTATGTTTTCATTACTATATGAATTTACTTACTGCAGTATGCTATGAGTTGTCCAATTGCTATTAGGCAAGCTGGATCCAAATTTCACAGGGTGGAAGAGCTTATTTGCCAACTGCCCAATGAAACAGAGTTGCGCCAAAGTTTTATATGCTTTGCTTTTCATGTCTATATTTGCATGTTTACAGGGAGATACTTTTTCACTGATCAGGTATGCAAATCAGTCATGTCTTTTCCTACCTTTTATCTAGTTCCAAAGCATAAAATGCTCCCTGAGAGCTGTGCAGGAAATAAAAAAAAAGGCTATTGTTATTTTTAAGATTCCAGAATGCTGTGTAGTCCCTGAGACTGTTCACAGGGCCAACCTCATGCCTTGGGAACTAGGGACTTGGATAATCTCCTAGCTGGTTCACCAGGACCAGTCCTAAAGCTCAACCAGCTTCCCTAAGTCATACACCCCAGTCCAAGTGATTTCAATACCTTCATCTCTGTCCCAGGGGCAATGCCAGACCAAGACATTTTAATGCCCAATATCACAGTTGCTGGGTTTGGAGCCCATGAGAGAAAAGGGCAGCTTCATTGGACAGATCCAGTGGAAGTAAATCAGACCAAGTCAAGTAGATCAGGTTGAGTCAGGCAGGTCACTGTAGGTCAGGTCCAATCAGGTTAAAGTCAGGCAGATAATAGTAAGTCAGGACAGGTCAAGTCAAGCCAGTTCACTACTGGTTCAAGCCCTGTGAAGGCAGGGTTTGCCATCACAGGAATCCTGTAAGCCTGCTTAGCTGAATGTGCTTACAGAACCATTTTCAGACCTTTGTACTCAACATGCAAATGTCTAAGTAGCAGCTGGGCACATGGAAACATTAGGAGTTGGGGCTTATGTTCCTGCCCACATTCTCCTCCCCAATGTTGCCCTACATGCAAGCTGGCGAATGCCTGCATAGCAGGGCTTCAGTCTTGGCAGGTTCAGGCTAGAAAGAATCAGGACCATGGACAGCTCCCAGTATGCTCAGCTGAGCTGGGAAAAGATGTCTCCGCAAAGGACTGTGGTCAAGGTCAACTGAGGCCTTAAAAAGATTTGCAGAGCTTGGTCTTCCCATAGCTCCCCCTCTGATGGATGCTGACTGTAATTATTAAAGGTGTGGGTGATCCTGTAGTGACCTGCCCCGCCTCTGGCTCAGCACATGCCGTCGCTGCACCCACCAAGCTGGGCCAAAAGTGGATGCACGCGGAGCGGCTCAGTGGACTTCCGGGTTCCTGGCGGACCACTTTTTACATAGAAAATGCCATAAGATACATTAAAAGCGGCCGCAATTTGCACAAGTTATGCAAACTGTGGCCGCTTTTGGCATATCTTACAGCATTTTCTATGTAAAAAGTGGCCTGCCAGGAACCCGGAAGTCGCTTACCCAGCTCAACTCGGAAGAACGTGAGTCAAGCCGGGGAAGGAGGTAAGTGGGATGGAGTTTGGGGGGGGGGATTGAGCCTGGCCAGTTCGCCAGATTTCCACCCCCCAAGTAAACTCCTCACACATCCCCAAAGAGCTCATGGATGTTCCTGCAGCCTCACACTCCTGCATGGCTGCGGAATAGGAGAGATGCTGGGGGGAGTAATCCTCAGAGAGCAGAGGCCGATGGCAGGGCTACATCCTCAGGCTGGGAAGGTACAGAAGAGGGTGCTGAGGGCTCTTCCTGATGTGGGATGACCTGTGACCATCTCAGTCTTCCCTGAGGTGATGTTGGCCTTCGAAACAGGGGACCATGACATTTGAAGCAGAGCCCAAATAGCACACACATTCCTACTATAGCCAACACTTTCAAAAATCTTGCTCTACCGTTCATACACCAATTAGTGCCTTCATCTATTCCTCCACCCCTCACCATCGTGCCACCTGAAGCAGATCACTTCACTCTGCTGCATGGATTGCTGGTCCTTCTGGATGGTCTTTTCAACATTTTCAGTGTACAGGATGTAGCTCCGTATGTCTACTAGGGATGTATCCAATATTGATGCATTTTGATGGAAGATATGAAACTGCAACTCAGGTTCCTTGTGTTTACAGCCAAGTTCACATTAGCCTTTCTTCACATGGTTGTACACCCAAGCACAGACATATGAAAGGATTTGACAGGGTAAATGGCTCTCAGTGATTTTAAAACAAAAAACAAAAAACAAAAGCAGACAGACAAAGGCCCAGGGAGCAGTTAGGGCTAGGGTGACAGGTAGAAAGCATCCTGGGGCCTAAACCAACAGCCCCACTATCTAAAACACTTTGGCCTTCTGGGCTTCCCAGGAGGCTTCCTAGATAGTCCCAGCAACCTATCAGGGTGCAATTGCTCAGCAAGGAATGGGGTGGGGTGTGTGTATGCTCAGAAAGATCAATCTAAGGGACTTTATCCTGATACTTTCTGAGCTGTGATAACATTGCTGCAAGTTTCACCACCACTGTGGTGGTACCTGCCTCCATTTCTTTTCCCTTTCACCACTTCTTCTCTAAAGAGATAACACCAGGATTTACTGACACTGGATGCCCTTCTGGATGCCATTATTCCATAACGGCTAGCTCTGGGGTTTGTGGAATTCGATACCTGGTGAGTGCACATGAAAATGTCTAAAAATTGCAATAAATCTGCCCCCCAAAAGACGCTGGTTTGTGAATGGCTGAAAATGACTTGAATTGCTAAAAGATGTTCCAATACAGCCTTAATTTTTACCTCTGAAATACCCCTTTTATTCAATTAGATGTTTTTATATTTGTGCAGTTTGGCTTCCACAAGTGATGTGTCCAGAATCAGTGCTGTTTTGAGAGTCTGATTTGGTCTGCTTAATAAAAACTTAATGCTAAAAGCAGCCCTGCCATGGGGGGAAGCATCAAAGCAGTGGTAGCAAAGGCCGTTGCCTCTCTTTTTAAGGCAGCTTTTATTTCAATAATGCTGATCGCCAGCTTCCAGTGACTCTTCCCCTTTGTGATGCAGCTGCTTTTCATGTTACCTTTTTTTTGAGGGACTCAATTGAGATCATTTCTTGACTCTGGTTTTGATTGAAAGTCAGGAGTGGCCTATTCAGGGAGAAAGATGCTCTGAAATCACCACTGAGCCAAAGCCTCTCGCTGTGCTGGGAAACTACAAATTGTTGGGCAAAAAGTTAGCGCTGTCAGCGAGAAGCCTTTCGTTCTTGAGAGAGATTGACATGCCCAAACTTTCCCAGCAGGAGAGAGGTGAAGTGCCCCCAGTGCATACGTGTGCATATGGAGATGGCGGGTGTGCGTGAGTGCCTGCGCACAGGTGCATATCTGAATACAAGCCTCTTAGGGTGCAATCCTATGCGAGTTTAGACAGAAAAAAAAGGCCTACAACTCCCATCTGGGAGTTGTAGGCCTTTTTTTTCTGTCTAAACTTGCAGAGGATTGTGCCTTTAACTCATTTCCTATTTTGAAGTATTCATATCTGGGGGAGAAGATGCCCTTTAAAAGCTATTTGAAAGATTCCTTTTTCTAAACAATCACCACTATAGTACTTACTATCAATAACATTAGTACCCCACTATTTCTCCAAGGAACTCGAAGCAGCATAAATGGTTCCCCCTTCCCCCATTCTAGATGACACTAGATGACACTTGCTCTTGCATACAGGTCTATGGGTCCTATACACTGTTGCGAGAGTGCCTAGTTTTGGACATACAGATATACTCTTATATGATATCCCACATGTCAGTGGCTGCTTGAAATGCTCCTGAGTTGTTGTTCTTTCTCTCCTCACATGGATGGCAACGTGGAGACCATAAGACGTGCAACCTGCTTACTCTTAAGATCAGCCTGATGACACGGAGAGTCTCTGTGTTAGCACAACGTATTTCCTGGAGGATGCTTGATGGAGACTCTCCACGTAACCAAGCCAATCCACTTAGTAGATGGCTAACAGCTGTGATGGGCCCTGCATGGAGCCACTGCTGTGCAGAAACATTTCCAGCAGGCTTCCAGAAGGTGTGCTTGTGCATCTCTATTCTGGGTTTTAGGCAATTGTGCAAAGCCCACCTGATCAGAAAGGCCTTTGGATATTGAGAAATGATCGAAGTTTGGGCAGCATGCTGTTAGCTGCTGTTTCATTAATGGTTTTGGGAAATGGCTCTGCCAGTGCTGATTTGTTATTTGTGTGTGTTTTTCCCAATTTGTGCTTTTGATTAATGTATATCATGTGTTATTCTTGGAATGTGAGCTTCCTTGAGGGGAAAAGGCAAGATATATATATATTCTGAATAAATAAATAAATAAATAAATAAATATGAGACTCAGGGCCAAATTGCATGACATATTAATAGCATTTAAGATGTCTAGGGGTTTTTGTCATTAAATAGTAGCCATGGGTTATAGGTTGCAGTAGCATCTTCCTGCCTGTGGAGAACAGCACCTTGGGGAGGGGCTAATTTTTCTTGGGACTTTGGAATGGAGGGAAATGATTTATTTCCCTTCCCTGAATGCCAGAGTCCCAAACTTGGCTGGGATTCCCTGTGGTGGCTATTTAACAACAACCGGAAATGACGTGACGGGACCAGCACAACCAGCTCGGCGGGCTCGAGGCGGCACGGAGAACTGCTCCGCACCGCCCAGAAGAATGAGTCGGGGGGGCGCTGCGGAGAGTTGAGGCGGCAGCGAGGCACCCCCCCAAGGTACGTGGACACCCCTAGAGGCAGTAAAAACCCAGATAAACTGTCCAAGCAGCCATGGGTGGGTGTCAGAGGAAGGCTGTACCCTGAAGCTGGACCCAGTTGTATGGGGATTTGGCTGGGGTGGAGGGTTAGGGAATTTGGCCTGAGGTAGAAGAAGTCCTTGGAGGCTTGTAAGAGCCACAGTATTACAGTGAGTTGTCACTAAGTGAATTGTCACTAAGCAGTCTTTTGAAAACCCAAAAGTAAATATAGTAATCCCATACGTATGTACAAAATATCTCTTTAATAAATTACTTGTTTAATTATTCATTTGGTCTCTAGTGTTGGTGCCCATCTCATGCCTAAACCTTGTATACCAGCTACTATGAGGTTTAAAGTATTCTACCAAAAATGGTGGCAGTGGAAAAGGGTCAGCTTGGCAGACAGGGCCGGTGCAAGGCAGTTTGGTGCCCTAGGCAAGATCAGATATTTAGCGCACCCCCCCTTCCCACTTGAGCCCTCCCTCCCTCCAGCCCTATGCCCATTATGAAATAAAAGTCAATTGGCAAAACCTGAAAAAATTATTATCATAAACATTGACAAACATACATAAAATACATGTTGATGTAGTACCAATTTGCTATATAGAAAAAATCCTGGTGAAGTGTGACAGAAACTACATTTAATGCGTAAAACTTCATTTTCCTTTTTCTTGGCAAACTGGCAAACCAAACTGGCAAACCATTTCTTTAATGTCTAAAGAAGATGCTGAGATTCAATTGAAATGGTTGCCAAGCCGATTCCAGCTCCATCCCTGCACGCCCAACCGGAAGAGCCACCCGGACCTCCCGCTGTCCGCCAGGCGACTACCCTGGAGGCTTGGGGTGGGCGAGGAGGCACGATCCCTGTAGCCCGTTCGCTCCCGCTACTCCACTGCAGCTGCCCGCCCCACCCTGTCCACCCGTGCACATCCGCCTGGGCCTGGGAGGGGGAAAGGGCGGGGGCAGCTCGTGCAGCAGCAGCAGCGCAGCTGCTCACCAGCTCCTGCCCTCGCCTGCCGCCACGCAAGGCGCCTCGTACCTGGCGCGCCTCCTCTGTGGCCATCACCGCCCAGGGGAGCGGCGGAACTGAGCCAGCCGCCGCCGTGCCGGGTCTCCTCCGCTGGCGCAGTTCAAAGGGTGACGGGGCGGCCCAACAGCCTCTCGCCCGCTGCCACCACCTTGGGAACTTCCCCGGCGGCTGCCTGCCACGCCAGATCCAGCCAGCGCCGGCATGGAGATGGGGAGGGAAGGAAGGAAAGCACCCCCTACAAGTCAAGATATGATGATTGGCTGTGTCGCCGCCACCCTGGGCAATCCGCTGTCCTGCCAAACAACTGGGTGAAGATCAGCTGTTTGGTGCGGGAAAAACAAAGGGGTGCCGAACGATCCCCGCGGTGTGTGTGTGTGTGTCCAGGAGCGGAGCGTTTCTGCGCCCCCTTTAGCCATGCGCCCTAGGCAGCCGCCTAGTTCGCCTAGTGGTAGCGCCGGCCCTGTTGGCAGAGAGTTCCTTGGGTCCAGTAATATATGCATTTTCTATAAATAAGAAAGCCAATAGGTGGGACTGCCCAGTGAAGGAGGTGGTATCAGTAGTGGGGAGAAGAAATCCCTCATAGTCTGTGCATTGCAAGTTTAGATGAATGGAGAAAAGATGGAGTCAGCCGAGGCAAAATGATTGAGTAACAGAAGGTTTATCTTGTTGGTCAAACCTCTAAAAGTTGAACAAGGTGATCTATTTGGTAGCAGCTTTGCTTGAGATTGAACTATACTGGAAAGCTTGTTTCTACTGGTTTATCATTGATTAATGTTGAGTAGATTCCCTTGAGAAAGAGACTGTCTGCCTGAAATCCATCAAGAAATTGGGTTACCAATCTGTTAATAAATCATCTTGCATCTATTGTAGGGGTGGGCAACTTGTGACCCTCCAGATGTTTTCACTTACAACTCCCATCATCCTCACCTAGCTATGCTGCTAGGGCTAATGGGAGTTGTAGGTGAAATCATCTGGAGGGCTACAAAATGGCCACCTGATCCTTCTTTTCTCCCCACTCCTGTGTGGCGTGGTCCTCCCTTTCTTTGCTTTGTACTTCACCACAGTAGTCAAAATACTCACTGCAGTACTACACATCAGAGCACTCAGGAAGAAGGCATATCTTTTTTGGGTGGGGTGGTGTAAGTAGAAGAAAATGTAGATATTTTAAATATCATGTTGAGTCATGCAACTTTTGATTCTACATCTACATCTACATCTATGGCATGAGCAGAATGGAGCTCGAGTGGAATTTGTGAGTTTAGGTGTAGAACTTGGCAGAATCCAAAGGGTCAAGGGTGAAGTGATGCACATCTGCAGATGTCAGGTCAGGTGCAGAGGCTGGTGATTCTAGGGATAAGACTAATAGCAAATCTTGATTCTGGTTCTGAACTTCATTGACTATGCAGAGTCCAGGACTGGTACCTACCTACCAGAACACAGTTTTACTGTTCAGAGCAGTAAAATAATGGATCACCACATCTTGTTGTAGCAAATCCCACAGGTTATCTATGTGCTGCATGAAGAAGTACAGTCATGCCTTGGATTGAGAGCATAATTCGTTCCGGAAACGTGCTTGTAATCCAAAACACTCTTATATCAAAACAAAATCCCCCCAAAAAAATTTGTACAGAGATTTTTAATTTAAGCCGTACTACAGTACTTGTATTGCAAGACGTCACTTGTATATCAAGTAAAAAATAAATAAATAAGTATTTAAAAATTTGCTTGTCTTGCAAAACGCTCTCAAACCAAGTTACTTGCAATCCAAGGTATTACTGTACTTCCTTTTGTCTGTCCTGAACATCTCTCCAATCAGCTTCATTGGATGAACCTTGGTCATGAATCTGTCCTGAATTTCCCACCAGTCTGTTTCAACTAGATGACGCTGGTTTTCTGGAGTCTTAAGCAGACTATAGAAAAAAAAGAGCTTTGTGGTGTCATGGTGAACACGACACGAATGACATACCTCTTAGAGAAGCATCCAGTTTCACATGGTGGGTTTAAAATGTCCATGAAGCTATTGCTTGTGTGTGAATGCCCTGGATTTGGGTGAAGGAATGACCTTGTGCCAGCGATTGCAACAGCATTCAATGTACAGTGAGTACCTATTCCATCAACATTCAGAAGAAGGAATTAGAGGGCAGGGGTATCAAATGGGATCTTTTTCTATTTAACTGCTTACCCATATTATTGAAGCTGGACAGTGAAAATGAAATCTCTAGATGGTACATGAGGTTGTTTCTAATGGTTGCATTTTCTCAGCCGATCAGCTTATTCATATATGAAACAGCATGCTACGAAGGGGAAAGAAAAAAACCCTAGGACTGTAAGTTGGTTAGACATGAGGATGACATGAGTAAATTTCATTCCTGTCATGAGATATCTTGATGGGTATATATATTGTGTTATCGTGAATTGCCACAGCTCCAAGGGATTATTTCTACAAGTAATGATGGCATAACGGAATACTCAAACATGGCACCAGCTTTTAACTCAGCTATGAAATTAACTAATGTTATCATTGAAAGGGGGCTTCTGCACAATTTTATACACATTTTGAAAGGGATTTTGGAACTTTCATTAATTGGCAAACTGAAAGTTTACTTTTAAAAAGTAGTCTTTGTGCACAATGGCGTGAACATTTCTCTGGGCTTCCCCCTCTACTTACACATTTCTTTAGTATAAGGTTTTATTTTATTTATTATATTTATTTATACCCCACCTTTTTTCCTTCAAGGAACCCAAGGCGGCTTACATAATCCTCCTCCTCCTTCTCCTCTCCATTTTATCCTCACAACAACCCTGTGAGGTAGGTTAGGCTGAGAGTCAGTGACTGGCCCAAAGTCACCCAGTGAGTTTCATGGCCGAGTGGGGACCAGAACCCGGATCTCCCGAGTCCTAGTCCAACACTCTCACCACTACACCACTCTGGCTCACAGATTATCCTAGGTCTGGTGGATTCCTGCTGTTGCCTCACACAGGCAGGTACCAGAGCTCACCACCTACAAGCGGGGAGGATCAGGCTTGCAGGCACAGGCAAATCACTCCCTGGAAGTTCTTATAAGAATGCCAACACATATGTGGTCCAACCTTCTGCAGCAAGACCTATGGAGGATACCAGTTCAGCGCCTCCACAATCATGATTTATTTTACTATGTTTACATTTAGTAGAATTGACTCAGATTAAGAAAGGGAAAAATACATATCCTTTAATCTTTATTGTGGCTAATAGGTAGACAATAGCAGTTCCTTAGTGCAGACAGATACTTTTCTTTTGTTCATGTAACTATGCAAAGTGCTGTGTAAACTGATGTAGTAGAAAGAAATGAAAAGTTAATTAATTGCTAGCTGAAATCTAAAGGTGGTCACAAGAAATTTTAAAGCTGTAGATGCTCTTTCATGTGTTCCCTCTTTCTGAAGACACATGTACAATGTCAATACTAAAAACAGCACCAAAGTTATCCAGCCCTAAGTTTTATGCACTCAGTATTTACAATTCCACATTTGAGTCCCCCTAAGAGCTGGTTCACATATCCAGATGTCTTGATATGTTGATATTGATAACTTATCACTTGATGACTCACAACTGAATCCCAGATCACATGCCTACAGCAGTAGTGTAGTTTGGCATCCATGTGGTTGTCACCAAAGACACAAATCTACTCCATTTGGATAAGTCATTTATGTGAAATATGCCAATAGAATTTATGCCAATAACCATGGAATGATTAAAAAAAATCAATCTAAATCACATGGGTGTCACTTCACATAAACAGTTTAACATAGAGAATGGTGCCAGTGTCTTCCCAAGAACATTTACTGTCTGAAATGGAGCCCAAATGGTACCCCCACCTCTGATACAGCTAACATATGAAAACATCTTGCTTGCTGCACCATTCAGATACCAATACCTGCCTTCATCTATCTACCTCCACGACCATAATTGTGCTGCCTGAAGCAGGTCATTTCACCCTGCTGTATGGCAGGGCCAGCCTTAAATGGTGCCCTCTCCCTTTGTATCTCTGTTGTAGCTATGCGACCACCACCTCTGCGAATTGAGCCAAAAGTTGCAATCCAGAATGAACTTTCTAAAAAGTGGAGAAAAGTGTGAGCAAAATGATCAGGTGGTTGCTGGTTGGAGCACCACCCTTACGGGGAAAGGTTACAGTGTTTGGGATTGCTAGGGCTTTTTTTTTTTTTTAAGGCAATTAAGGAGAGACAGAATAGAAGCTTATAAAATTATACACAGTGTGAAGAAAGTGGATGATGACAAGTTATTATCTCTTTCTCATAACATTAGAACCTGGGGTCATCCAATGATCAGTGGGAGATTCAGGATAGTCCAAAGGAAGTACTTCTTTGTACAGCACATAGTTAACCGATGGAATTTGCCATCACAACACGTGGTGATGGGAACTAACCCAGATAAATTTACAGTGTGTGTGAGAGAGGAGTTAAACAAACTTATGGATGATAAGGCTATCGATGGTTACTAGTCATGGTAACTATATTCTCCCTTCAGGAAGCAGTATGCATGCCTCTGCTTTCCAGTCCCTGGGAAAGAACCATGGCTATTTCTCTCATGTCCTGCTTGTGGACTTTCATAGACATTTGGTTAGCTACTGTGGGAAACAAGATGCTGGATGAGATAGGCTTTTGGTTTGATCTAACAGGGCTCTTCTTATGTTCTAGAATCTAGAAGATATAAACCCCACTGAGAATCTAGACTGTAAGTGCTGTTGTTGAACTCAGTTGGGCTTACATCTGAGTAAATGTGCTTATGATTGCCCTGCAAATACGTAAACTGCCTCTAGTGCAGCCAAAGTGATGTCAAGTGACATAAATATTACAGCACCAACTATGGCATTTGATCTCTAGTGGTTGTTTCACCCATGAAAGGTCCTCACTTGATGTTACAAGTTGCAATGAAACTCACCCTAATTGAGAAAGTCACCTTGCCAGATTCCTCTTGCTCATATCTGTTAGCTTCAGCAGCTCAAGTTGTATCAATTTTCGGAGGTTATCAGGGAGAAAGAGGACATTTCCAAACTTGCTGCAACCCTCACTATAATGATCTCAGACATGGCACTTTCAACTTCTAATTCTCAAAAATCATTTGGAAAGCACTCCATGCTAGTTGAAGGTTAAAGTGAGGCTTCTATTAGTGCACCCAGCAGTAATCCAATCTTGAAGTGACAAAGGGATGACTGTGGTGAGGTTTATATCCCAAAGGAAAGGTTGCAGTCTCATTACTCAATCTAGAAGGGGGTAGCTGCTGATATTTCACCAACTCCATCTAGCTGGGTATTCAAAAAAAGACACTTAAAATTGTACTTCTTATTTGAAAACCTAAGGCAAACCCTTGGTATAAGGAAAGTATCTGTTCTCCGTATTCCACGTTCTTCTTTCAACCTACATGCTTCCCCCCCCACCCTTTTCTTCTCATTGACACTCAAAAGTATTGTATTTTTCATAGTTTTCTCTCCCACCTTATCCCACAGGCTCAGACCAGATTATTATGATATACCTTGTTTTTAATTCTTAATCATTCTGCCAGATAGGCTAGGTAGAAAGACTTACTTAGTCTTACTCAGCAGGGAATTGGCTGTACTCAGTAGGGATTGACTGTGGGGATTTGATTGTGGAAGGCCCACAATGAAACTAAAAATTCTGTTCACTTCCATCCAGTTCTTAGTCTCTTCTAGAGCTGGAAAATCTGGATGATTTCATTTACTGATTAAATGTTGGAATACAATTCAGTGATGTCAACCTACTGGACCCAATCTATATCATTTTAGCAGCTGTAAAGACTGGACCAGCCTTACCATTAGGCAGAGTTAGGTAGCCACCTTAGGCATCAGGTGCTGGAGGCCAAGGAGGAACAGTGAGATGTTGGAGGACATGGCCCGCCCTGCAATCCCAAAGGCAGAGGTAGGCAACCTTTTTGGGCTGTGGCCACATTTGGCAATTTGAGAAACTGTCCTGGGAACCAAAAGAAAATGATTGTCATGGAAGGCATGGCAAAGGACAAGTAACCAGCCCCAAAGACTGAGTACCAGGCAGAAGTGGGGTCTGGGCCCCAGCACACTGAACAATTCCTTTGAACCCACAGTTTGCAGCACCCACAAAAACCTTTTCCACAGCAATCCCAGCTGCTGGTAACAAAATGTGTGGAGTTTTTTTTAAAAAAGTGGGAGGGGTAGGGCACCTTGACAGGCACCAACAAAGGTGTCCGGGGGTAGATGGTAGTCATGTTGCATAGCCTTGCTCTCAGGTAAATTTGAACTGCCAGTCCAGTTGCATTCTCTACATGTAATTGGAGAGGTGGAGGGTAGGGGGACTGTACCATCTTTTCCTTTGCCTCATACAGCAAAATGTCTTAGGCCGGCAGTGTGGATAGAACTCACTTTGCTTCTTGTACACATTTGAAGCAATTACATTTCAGGGAGAGGGCCAGAGATATGCTTCTTTCCCATGCTGCTATCATCAGCCTCCAGGATGGCGGGGAGTAACCATGCTACCAGCCCCCTCCACGAGATCAAATTCTTTCCAATGTTACCAGAGCAGCATGAAAAAAGCGAGGCCACAATAGTTGCGATGATGCAGATAACATATGAACCAGTTCTTGTTCTTCTATCTTTCAAATGACTTAAAATACTAAACCAGGAATATTCCATCTTTTACATAGCTTACAAGATAAGCACCACAGGGACAAAAACAATATCCATAAAATGCTACTTTGGGGGTTCTTTGCAAGAAAAACAAATAGAGCTACTCAAGTGCCATTCATTAATCTTTGCCTAGGCTTCAGCAATGTCAAAACTGTTAGTGATCATTCAAAAAGTACCAGCGGAGGCGTTTAAATTGTATCCATTGCTAACGGCAATGATCAGGCAAAATATTTCCTGTTTCCATAAGGTCACTAATGTATAATACCTGTTCCAACTGACAAAGAATCTAAAATGAGTTTAGATGTGCACTGCTTATTTGAAGGAAAGATAGTTATTAAGGGTCAACCCGGGAAAAAGTTTGGCACTTTTCTTCTCTGTTGGTTTTCATGATGTTGCTGAGATTTGTAATTAGCTGGTTTGGTATACAAAATTTGGTATGGGAAGAGTTGAAAATGATTTGAGCTGCTAAAAGACATTACCCTTTTTACATATGAAATACTGTGTTTATTCAACAATATATAATGTTCAATGTTTCAGATTGAGTGCCATCTCCCCAAGCAATTTTTCCCCCAGCTCAGAAATGTTCAGTGAGGTTCTGCACATGTATGGACAGTGTTCAACAGACCAGGCACCCAAAGTCAGCAGCTTTGCACACACATGCACAAGTCTGTCTGTTTAAAAAATAAATAAAATAAAATAACCACTTACTCTTGATGAAACTCTTGTAATTGTATTATTTATTTATTTTAAATTACTTGTAGGTCACCTTTAAGGGTAAAACCCTCCAATTTGCTCTGAACTAGGTGACCTGGCCAAGCAGCCTTTTGTCTGGTGAATACTTTTCAGTCAACCTTATACCCAATCACAGTATTTGTCCATCTATCCCAGTATTACTTACTCACTCTGCCTGGCAGTGGATCTTCAGTGCATTGGATTTGGCCAAAGCCTGAGCTGAACTGGGCCTCTTCGAACCATTTCTGGTGCTTCCCAAGGTGAAGTGGGCTTCCATCCAAAGTGACCAGAACTGAAGCTGGGCAGGCAGCTTAATTTCAAACTTGAAAGATCTTTGTCTCAAACCTGTCTAGAAGTCACTCCTGATCTAGAAGATTAATCTCATGTATTCAGAAGGGGATTTGAGGTGGGGTGGGGAAGAAACATGGCGAGCCTGCGTTTGTTTTAACCATTTGGTGGCAGTGAAAGTTGTAGTGACTTTGTGGTGATGGGACAAAAACACTCTGCACATGCTCAAAGGCACCCTTTCCTCTTTAACATTACTTCACATTATGTAGCTTGGCTCTAAAGGGGTGGGAGAACCAATGTGTGCTATGGGACTTACAGTTGGGATTGGGACACCTAGTTCTTTCTCTCCTCCCTTTTCTGAGGGTGGACTGGAATCCATTTTTTTGCACCTTTCCCCTCCAGTCCAGACAGTTATCTCAACCCACAACTGCAACTTTAATCCAATAAGAGCCCCAGAGGAGTAAGCAAAGGATATGTCCTCTCTGCAGTGTGTGTGTTTGTGTGTGTATGCTTGCATGTGCGCACACATACAGCAGGGAGGGAGGCTTTCTCTTTAGAGGGGAATAGACCTTTCTTTCTTCACTTCTCTGGGCGAGGCACTGGATGCCAAGGAATCTGCTGTAATGTAAGAGGTGCTGGGGCTCAAAGCTTTGCGGGACTCTCTGTCTGGGTGCAATAGAAGGACATTCTGCTCATGCTCAGGAACATTCTTTTCTCCAGGCAATATTCCAAGAAAAGACTCAGCTGTTGTGCATTAGAGAGAGAGAGAGAGAGAGAGAGAGAGAGAATGAAAGAGAGATTTGAAACAGTGGAGAGGGGAGGGAGAGAACACGCACCTCCAAGATTTACCTAGGAGTGTGAAAGAGAGAAGAACAGTGGGCACTCAGTGTGTGTGTGTGTGTGTGTGTGTGTGTTGTGTGACCTGGTGGAAGTAGATGAAGTTGTTTCTGAGCATATGCAGAGTTCATATCCTTCCCAGCCTAAGTCAGTCCAGGCCTCAGGCATCTGAGATAAAAGTTCAGGACTGCCTTCTGTTTTGTTTGCTTTGCTGCTAAAACAAAAACAAACAAACCACTTTCTTTAGAATTCCTCCAGACCACCCACAAATGTGAAGAAACTTTCCACACTTTTGCAACCCTGAGAATGTGACTGAGAAAATGAGGAAGCACTCTTTAATCAGCCCTGCATGGAATTTCGGATGTCACATAAAGTATGGACTTCTACCCTCATCACTTATCATCCCTTTCGAATTGTCTAGAAGGTAAAAAACACAATCCAGTTCTCCTTTCTTCTTTCCAGTGATGCTCTATACATGTTCACACAGTTTTTAGGATGCTAAATTAGAATCCAATGACTAATGTGGAAAATACTTCAACTAGATAAATGCTTACATTCATTGTCCTGTTAATTTCTCATTAAACATCTGGTATCAGTGATTCTTGCTTGCATTTAACTTAACAGGTGGTAGATTCATTACAAAACTGGACAGACCTGAAGCCAGTACTCTTACTTCTCTCCCCCATCCCCCGCCACCCCACCACAGCCTTAATCCACATTATCTGTTACAAAGATTCATTCCAATCCAAAAACACCTTTGCTTGGAAGTAAATTCCATTGAAATTAGTAGGGCCTACTCTCAGGTAAATGAGTTCACAGAACTCTTATTTGACATCTGACAAGATTAATTCCTTTAGGGTTCTTTAGGGTAAGAACCGATTTCCCCACAACTGTCCTTCTAATTGTAATTCTGATATTTAAGGTTCCCAAAGGAGCTTGGGATTTTCCTGCTTTTTGGTTTCACTTTCCCCCTTTTTCTTTGTTTTAAATAAAGATGAACAGATGTGGGGAAAGGCTTCTTCTTCTTCTTCTTCTTCTTCTTCTTCTTCTTCTTCTTCTTCTTCTTCTTCTTCTTCTCCTCCTCCTCCTCCTCCTCCTCCTCCTCCTCCTCCTCCTCCTCCTCCTCAGGGCCGGATTAAGACCATTATGGGCCTGGTGCTGAGGATTTTGTCCCCACCCACCCCCGGCCAGCCTCCCCCAACCTGGCGCCCTCCAGGTGAACTGGACTGTAGCCCCCATCACCCCCAGCCAGCACGATGGGAGTTGTAGTCCAACACCGCTGTTGGGCACCCAGTTGGGGAAGGCTGACCCGGGGGAGTCCGTCAGCGCCCAGCCAGAGAGCTGCGCACGCTGCTGCTTCCCCACCGCCGGCGCACCAATCCTGCCACCACTGTGAGAACTGGGTCAGAGGTAGGCGTGCCGCGCGCGCGCGGGCAACCCTTACCAGAGTCGCTGGCTGGCTCTCCGAGCCGGACGAGGCGAGGAAGAGCTTGCTGTCGGCGGAGGCGGGGAGCTTGCTGTCGGCAAAGGCGAGGCCTGGCAGGCCGAGGCGGGCGGGGGCCGGGGGCGGGCTGGGAAGCAGCTGCCTGCTCCGCTCGAACTTCTCTTCCTTGAAGTTCCTTCCACTTCCAGAGATGTCCTCCTCGCTGGTGGGTGCGCTCGAGGCGAGGCTGGCAGTGGCGAGCGGTGGAAGTCCTCGCCCTGCCTGCGCCTCGCGCGGGTCGGCGTCGGCCCTTCTCCGGCGTCTGGGCCGCTCCGCTCTCTACAGCCCAGCATGGTGGCAATGGGCGGCAACCTCTGCTCCTCGGCGTGCTCGCCTCCGGCAACGCCCCGCGCAGGTGAGCGACTGGACGTCACCTCGCTCTGAGCGAGGTGACGTCCTCATTTCCCCAGCGCGGCGCCGCGCGTGCAGCGTCCCTATTTATTGTGGGCCTATTTTGGGGTAGGGGCCTGGAGCTGCAGCTCCAATAGCCCCTATCTTAATCCGGCCCTGCTCCTCCTCCTCCTCCTCCTTTTCAATCTGAAGTTAGAATGAGGAGCAAGTTTCCTTAAAGTCAAAAGAAGCATCTTTTCAGAGTCCAAGTGCAGGCAATGGGATCCATTGTATTTGACAAGAAAATATAAAGAATTATGAAGGCTTTTTGTAAGAAGCACATGAGTTACGCTGTGCTGCAGATTCTACCAAATCCAAATCCAGAACTGAATCAGACTGATTTGGACAGATTTGTGTCTGAATCAAAGTGGGGCTCCTCCAAAGCATACCGAATCCAAAGCTGAACACTCCTGAAGATTCAGGATTCAGAGGGATGCAGAAGCACAGAGGGTGTGTCTGCAAAAATGTATGCATTCCTTCTCAAGCTCTCTATAATATATAAGGAAATTATTAGGGTAGGGAGAGGGGTGAGGGAGAGAAGGGGGTGTACTTTTGTGACTGGCAGCTCTAGCTCCTAAATCAACATGAATGATTTTACTAAGGCTGTCCAATCCCTGCTTTGGAGGAAGGATGTTGAAGTAATATGTCAAAATAATATTCCAGTGTTCAGAGCTCTTTGCTAGTTCTCTCTCCCAGGAGCAGGAACACCAAGAAGGGGTTTCGTGGAGTCTGTGGCACCTGGGAGGGTGTTGCAATGGATGCTCGCTTCAAAAATGTTGGCCTGCATGTCCAAGTCCTTCTGCCTCTCCCACTGTATGCTCCACATCTATCATCCACCCCATCCTATTGTACTTTCTGTGACTTTGAGGCCAACTGAGCAAGAAACACAAACTGTTTGTCATTCATCATGACTTCCTAGCCCCTGCACTTAACTTTCTGAGATTTGGAAGGTTTCTTGCATACCTCTATGATGTATGGTTTGTATGATTTCATACAAATTGCCAGGTCCCCAATCGGTGGAGTAAAGGGAATTGAATCACTTACCCCCTCCAAATGTGAACTCTTTCCTTCCACAAAAACATTACACTTATCCTTCTGACATTTTGCCAGTGCCTTACCTAGGGCCAGGTCTATGCTGTCTGCCATTTTCATAACAATTGCCCACAAAGAACAGAGCAGGATAAGGGTGTCCTTCTTTGGAAGCCTCTAAACTGTAAAGGGTGCTCTTGCCCAAAGTTCCCCTGCACCTATTCATCTGAAACTTGGCAGGATTGATCTCCTCAGAAGGAGCAACTATCCCTACAATCAATTCTGCAAGAAATACAGAAGCTGTTGGCAGCAGTTCCCTTTCTAAAAAAAATAATAATCTAAATTTAAAGGCATGCAGCACAAGCCCTGTACACCCATTTGTCTCATTTGGCAGGCATAAACCCCTCATAAAGGACTAGTGTGCCTGGAAATGGCATCCAATTATGACAAACAAACACAAAGTTATAGCCATTTGTTGATTTCCAATGACAGTCAATGGGAGCCATGAAGTCGAAGTGGACAGCCTCCAAATCAGACTGAGCGGAACCGGTTTGTTTTCTAAATCTGTGAAATGGGCTCTGAACTGAATCTTGAGGTTGATACACACCCCTATCACCAACAGAATTTCTAATATGTCCCAAGCACCCGAAACAAGACACAACCACTCCAAATTGGCACGCATACTGGAAAGGACGATGGCAGTTCTATAGAATATAACATTTAAAGTATTTTAAGTATATTGACAGTTTATTTATTTATTATTGCATTTATATCCTGCCTTTTTCGTCCAAGAAACCCAAGGAGCCTTCCATTATCCTCCTCCTTTCCATTTTATATTTTATGCTTTGCTGCTGACTCCTCCATCTTTGCTAGTTCTTTCTACTGTGACTGTATATATGTATATATATATATATTTGTTGAAATGTTTTATATCGATCCATAGATAGATAGATGATAGATAGATAGATAGATAGATAGATAGGCAGACATGTTTATGCAGAGTTCAATGGGAGTCCCAAATAAGTTCACATATGACTGCAACTTTGCTATGATACAGTTGATACATCTTGGCCCAATAAACCATAGTTTATAATCCTGGTTTTTAGTCGGAACTTAAACTACCATTCTCCAGTTTGGATGTAACAGGAAACTGTGGGGTTTAACAAACCCTGGAAGACAGTATTGCCTAAAGACACACATGGAAAGGAAGGGGATGGAGAAGAGATCAGATAAACAGTGGTTTGATCTAATTCTAAGAGATTATTTAGTGACATTTGGGACATAGGGGAGAACTAAAATGAAACTACTGAGTGAAGAACAAAAATCTATTTGACAAAAGAGTTTCTGTGAAACTTTCAGAGGTCTGAGCTTTTGAAAAGATATAATTTTTAAGACAGCTATTTTAGCCATCTTCTTATAGCATACCCTTTTAAAATGTTATTTTCGATTTTGTTCAAGCGCTTGTACTTTAGAATTGGTTCACTGTGTTTAAAACCCATTGTAAAAAATGTCAGTCTTCATACAGCCCAGTGCTGGAGATGACCTTGTACTACTGTTCTTTGCTCTTACACCACCCATATTAATTTCAGCTTTCATTATCCAGTTCCACTGCTTTATGCAATATCCACTATTTTTTGTCTTTCCCCCAAAATCCCTTGTGAGATGTGATACGTTGCAAAGAATTAAGAATCATCAGTACCTCATTTTTTAAATATTTTAAAATATTTAAGGAGGTTTCTAGCCTGTATGTTTGTGTAGAAACCCTTGAAAGCATACAGTCAGAATACAGTAACATCTCAGGTCCAATACAAAGAAGCAGCAACTCACAAAGTACTCAAAGAGTGCTTATCAATGGTACCATCTCAAGCTGGGGAGAGGTAATGAGCGGGGTACCACAGGGCTCAGTCCTGGGCCCAGTGCTCTTCAACATTTTTATTAATGACTTGGATGAAGAGGTGCAGGGAATGCTTATTAAATTTGCAGATGACACAAAGTTGGGTAGAACAGCTAATACTCTGGAAGAAAGAAACAAAATTCAAAGTGATCTCGATAGGCTAGAGCGCTGGGCCGAAAACAACAGAATAAAATTTAATAGGGATAAATGCCAAGTGCTGCACCTAGGGAGAAGAAACCAAATGCAGAGTTACAGAATGGGGGACACTTGGCTCAACAATACTACAAGTGAGAAGGATCTTGGAATTGTGGTAGATCACAAACTGAATATGAGCCAGCAATGCGATGTGGCTGCAAAGAAGGCAAATGCTATTTTGGGCTGCATTAATAGAAGTATAGCTTCCAAATCGCGGGAAGTGATAATTCCCCTTTACTCGGCACTGGTTAGGCCTCATCTTGAGTACTGCGTTCAGTTCTGGACACCACACTTTAAGAAGGATGTAGACAAACTGGAGAGGGTTCAGAGGAGGGCAACAAAGAACTTCCAATGGCCCCTTACATGGGAACAGGGAGAAGGCTTGCGCGTGGGAGAGGAGAGAGGAGGCAGGCACCTAGTAAGGTGGGTCACGAGAAATGAGCCAATGGCTCAAAAGGGCGGGGACCCAGGTAAGAGCTTATTTAAGCTCCTGGGTTCCCGCCTTTGATCTCTTTGCTCCTGGTTTAGGCAGGAGCAATTAGGGTTATGGTGATCATCCAGTGGCACCTTTCAAGGTGACTGACGTTTACCCAAGGCTGCCCTCACCAATGCCATGAGGCTTGGCACGAGGGAGATTGAGACGGCTTTGGGGTTTTACCTTTCTCACCTACTTTGGGAGCCTGGAGGTGCCAAAGTAAGGTGACGATGGTAAGGCCCTCCAGCTCCACATGGAGGGCAACTGGCCGGTGGCGGGCAATCCCGCCTCCGGTTCAGTTAGGATGTATTCGCCAAATATTGGTCTTTTACCCGGCCAAGGGCCGGGCTAGGTTAGAACCGCACTTCACCCTTCACAGATCTTCAATTCAATAAATGTGGCCCTGATTTGAAACCATATGCCCTGGGTCTGCCTCTTCTTTATCTCGCCTTTACACGCGCACAGATGATAAAGGGACTGGAAACAAGGCCCTATGAGGAGAGACTGAAAGAACTGGGCATGTTTAGCCTTCAGAAGAGGAGACTGAGGGGAGATATGATCACACTCTTCCAGTACTTGAAGGGTTGTCACACAGAGGAGGGCCAGGATCTCTTCTCGATCATCCCAGTTTGCAGGACACGGAATAATGGGCTCAAGTTACAGGAAACCAGATTCCACCTGAACATCAGGAAAAATTTCCTGACTGTTAGAGCAATAAGACAATGGAACCAACTACCTAGGGAGGTGGTGAGCTCTCCCACTCTGGAGGCATTCAAGGTGCAGCTGGACAGCCATCTGTCAGGGATGCTTTGACCTGGATTCCCGCATTGAACAGGGGGTTGGACTCGATGACCTTGTAGGCCCCTTCCAACTCTACTTTTCTATGATTCTATGATTCTACAACAGGTAGACACTTCTAATACAGCTGCATGGGAGATGTACCTTGTGAAACATGCTTGTGTATGGAGTGTCTTCCCGTGCACTGCACCTTCAGCTAGAGATGGGGAGAAATTTGTTCAGTTCACATTTTAATATGAACTTACCTAATTCCACACTTTTGAAACATGATGCAAATTGAAAAGCATATGCTTCAAAATTCTCACTTCTCTGAATTTTGCAACGGAGTTTGCCAGTTAAAAACTGTACAAAAATGCATATATTAGGGAAAATAACATAAAATGTATTATACTAGGAAAAATGCTTGTAAAATATGAATATTAGATTTAAAAAAAGCATACAAAATGCATATACTAGAAGACAAGCACAAAAATGCTTATAAATTTTCACAATATTTTTTTCTAAAAAACAATCTTAAAGTTTGGGATGAACCGAAGACTGGATAAATTCTCAGTGTTTGAGAAGTATCAGACTTAAGACTGGAAAAACTAAAAACTGAGAGAAACTGAAATTAACATCACTGTCCATCCATAGCCTCAGCCATGACTGCTACAAGTCCATAAAGAAAAGGGCCAGTGATGACTGGATGAACTGGATGAAAAGATACTGAACATGGACAGCTTCCCATGCTGTGTATATTATTCATGTTTTGGCTCTTGAAGAAACACTTCTTATTAGCACTGTGCCAAATTTCTCAGTCTATTTAATTTCAACCATTCATTGAGTGTGTGTGTGTGTGTGTGTGTGTGTGTGCAGGGCCGGTGCTACCATTAGGCCAACTAGGCAGCTGCCTAGGGCGCAGGGCTAAAGGGGGGGCCAGAAACGCCTTGAAAAAAGATACAGCGCTCTCAAGTGGGAAGGGGGGGCGCTAAATATCTGATCTTGCCTAGGGCACCAAACTGCCTTGCACCGGTCCTGTGTGTGTGTGTGGGGGGGGATTGCACCAGAAAATTGTTGGAAGGCGTGAGAATTTTGGAGAAATTTCTCAGGGTGTGGGGTTTCAGTGTTTACCTGAGGGTGGTGGTGGGGTGTGTCCATTCTTTATTTTACAATTTTGATCTTGTTCTGCCTTGCAGGCAGCCTCTTCAGCTGCTTGAACTTTCTGAACAAACCCCTAGTAGAGGACTCAACCATGACTTTCCACTGCTGCTGAGTGCCTAAAAGCTGAGCAAGGACTTCTTCTTCCTCTTCTTCTAAGAACTTTTAACAACAACCAGACCAAAAATGCCTTGCTCAGTTTTCAGACACAGCAGCAGGCAGTGGCACCGGAACGCCCCAAGGGAGCAAGTCCTGGTTAAGTCCTCTAGGGGGCTTTTCAGAAAGCTCAGTCAGCTGGACAGGTGGCCTGGGCAGAAATAAAGAGCACACATGAACCCCGCCGCAGCCACCTCCTTACAGTAAGCTAAGCACTGAAGCCCTGCACCCTGAGAAATCTCTCCAAAACTCTCAACATTCCTGTGAAAGAGGCAGAAAAATGATGGCCTCTTCTGAAGGGAAACGAAGAGGTTGAGTGAAAGGGCAGGTGGGGTTTTTCAGCACAGCACTATTTATGATCCTAATAAGCCCCTGTGAAGCCTATGACTGCAGAGATGTTTAGTGCTCATCATAGCTGTGGAGAGCAGGCCTTTTCTTTTCCTTTTCTTCCCCTGATATTAGGAGGAGCCAGGGGGTGCTTCCAGATGAAAGGCTCCTATGCTACCAAATGAAAGACATTGTGCAGCTATTCCTTAACAGATATCTTTGTGGAACAAAATAAATAAACAAATAGAATAAGTGGAGGGAAAACATGGGCAGGTTACAAATGTAAGATGATGTCATATGAACATCATCAGGGCCTTCTCAGTGGCTGCTTCCAGGCTCTGGAACTCCTTGCCAAGGAAAGCTAGGTTGGCCCCTGTTTATTGAAACAGGAAAAGATGCTTTTACTCAGGCTTGCCTTTGACATGTAAATTGGTCTCTTGCTGAAGGGGTTTTTAATTGGTTGGTGCAGTTTATTTCTTTTATTGTGTTTTCAATTGCATTTTTAATGTATTTGTTTTTATGTTATCATTTTATATTAAGTTTGAATTACAATTTTTGTTTTTAATATGGATTTTATTGTTACAGTATTTTTCCATGTATAAGACTATACTTTTTCCTAAAATTGTTAGACTAAAAATTGAGGGTCGTCTTATACACGGAAGTAAGCCAAGGAGAGAACCACGCGGTTGCGAAACTGCCCAGTGGGGGGCGTCTTATACATGGGGCGTCTTATAGACAGAAAAATACGGTAGTCACTAAGCACCATTTTTTGGGGGGTGGAAAGGTGGGGTATAAATTAAATGAGTTAAATAATAAATAATAACATGCACACACCCAATAATATTAAGGGAATGAGGCAGGGTGATTGCATGATAAAAACCTCATGGACAATCAACCAAGGCGGAGGATTAGACCAGTTGGGAGTAGCACCAACCAGCATGTTCCTAGTTTTATTTTAAAAACTCAGGCAAGAAAATGAGGTACAAGGATAATGAGGTACAGGTTTTTTGCATGTTTATCGCTGGCTGGCTGGAGAAACACATACAAATGGTTCCTATGTACACAATTCACAAGTATGATCCAACAGTTGGAGTTCTACACGTACATACGGCCCTTTTTTAAAAAAATGAAATCCTGCTGATTAGCTGTGAAGGATGAGATGTGGGGACTGGATTCAGCCTTCCCCTCCTTATCAAACAGCTGATTGGCAGATTTCAAGTCTGTTTTTTTTAAAAAAGAGCTACACTCAAGCTGCTCAGTACACACTCCAGTGGATCAGAGCCTGGATATGTAAAGTGATGTCTTCGTATAGATCTTAAGCACATGAAGGTTTTGGTGTTTGGTTTGTAAAGATTGGAGCTTTGGGCTCCCTTGCTGTAGAGTTTGAGACATTTTAAGGCTTTAATCCTCAAATCAATGGGGGTTTTCCCAGTGCAGGTGGTTTTGAAGATGAGCATGTAAATCTTGACAACATCAAAACAAAATGTCAGAAACACTGACAATATAAAAGCCTTATGACTTGTCTTATCCTTTGGGGTATATTTGTACGAGAAAAGATGATGGAAGATAGTTGTTTGCCAGGGGGAGGAGAATTGTTAACTCAAGAAACAAGAGGATTAAAAGAATGAATATATATATATATATATATATATATATATATGTTTGTCCAGCAATAATAATAATATCTACTAATATTTCCCCCATTCTTCTGAAAATGAAAAGTCTTTCATTGTCCTACTTTAATTGGAATGTGTTGTCTTTCACCTAAAGATTCAAAGAAAAAATATTCTCCTAGATAATTGTTTCCAAGTGGTCCGAACTGGAAAGTGAATCAAATTCTAGATACAAAACACTATCTGCATTATTGTTATCCTTTTTCTAAGCAGACATTAGTGTTATTGCATTTACTTTGCCAGACAGGACCTACCGGTTTGGTATGCTCAATTATCTGTTCTTAACAGCAACACATTATTTTAATATAAAGTTTTCACTGCCGTCAGCAAATATTGTGTATTTTGTTTAAATTGACATGTCACATCCTATTATAAATTATAAAAAGAAATGGCGGAGCCTCTCCGGGTTAGACCGAATCATTTACTGTGGTTTGGCTCACCCATACAGCATATTTTCTGCCAGCAAGCCTCAACAAGCTGATGAGAAAATAGTCACACACAAAATAAATAAAAAGGAATTGAAATGTTGAAATATGAGCTAATGAGAAATTGTTTACTTATTTTATGAAATTAAAAACAGAACCTCTGGTATGTTCGCCTCCTCCTGTTTATAGAAAACATAAATATTTCCCATATAAGACATCTAATAACTAAGATAAACCAGCTTTTAGGTTTTTCAAGCCTCCAGACAAATGGGCTATCCACTCTGAATGCCACTTTATATGTGTTAGCCAAAATTGGATGTCAGGATTTGTGTTTAAAAACAATAACATCTGAAAATAAAGTGGCAATATTTAAAGGTCCTCATTGATTGTAGTTTATTATGCAATTATCTTAATGCTGAGCTCAAGGGGAAATGGGAGTCACACATCACAATCTCGCCCTGAAATCAAGACAGTGAGACTAAACAATCCAAAAACAAAACAAAAAGTCTGATATTGTATCTGCTGTAGTTACTGATTATACAATGGAATCAACTATAAATGTCACATGCTATTATAAAAGCAAAGGAGCTGTAAAGCTCAGAAATCTTTTGGTAATCTGAATAAACTGATGGAGCATCTTTCCTTTCTCTGTTATCCTGAACATCACATGGGAAAGAAAGATTTCCCGTGAAAGTACGTAGGTGATAGAATGTTACTGAATTATTAATTGATCTGATACTCTAACAAGGAGGATTTGGTCATTGTTTTCCTGCTGAACTGGAGATCAGAGGAAGGCCCCTTGAAAATTATGTTTCCACAACTGATGTGCCAAAGAAAATGATTACTCACAAATTTCCCAAATAAAAGATTTCCTACATAACTCTGTTCAGTTTCCAGAATGTTTTGTAAAGACAGGAGGATTCATGAAAAAGAAGAAGAAAAACACCAGGGGGGAAAGTGCACTCAGAAATGTTTGCTTTTATGTAAACCGGAGGTTTACTTTTTTAATCTACTAGGATTATTAGACTTAATTTGAAAAGCATTAGGCAGCAAATAGAAATGCTTGGAAAATAACTATAACTGCTTGAATGTTCTGAAAGAAATGGCTTGGGTGAGAGCATCCAGTAGATATCTGGAGAGCGGGGGGGGGGGCAGGGGAGGGAGAGAAGTAAAGGCAAGAATCCATTTTTCCAGGAAACATGCCTTGATTGCATAACCCCATAATGTTACTTGAAATTAGACAAGAACCTATTGGGTGTATGTCATAGAACCAGGATCATTAACAGTCCTTGATGATAGAGGGCATGATCCAAATAATCTTCAGAGATTTGAATCAATAGAATTCATATGCCAATCATGTGCTGAAGTCCCATTGCTTTCAATAGGAAGCCCTGCAGATGCATGTTCCACCGTATGGTACGTTCTCACTCATCACATATTATTTAGTTCCTGCAGAGACTGATGACCTCACATTCCAATAGCAGAGGTTTGGATTGCCCCATGCATTGAAAGCATGTGTGAGGGGCAGGGATGTTGAAGAGTCCTTGGTCTCGAGTCATGAGTCGAGTCACGAGTCTTTGGACCCGAGTTCGAGTCCGAGTCCGAGTCCTTGGTCCAAAATGGTGACTCACGAGTCCCAAGTCACTCCCAAAACTGACTCCACGAGTCCCTATTAAAATCAATGGGGTTTCCCCCCAACAAAATAAGGCTACTTCAGATGTGTGGCTTAAATAAATTCTAGGCACAAGTGTGCCTTTTTATTTCAAAACTCTGCAACTGATTTTGGCAAGAACAGACCAGGCAGACAAACCCAAAATAACCAGGCAGGCAGAGGAGGCAGGGAACCCCAAAGCAGGCAAGCAGAGGCCTTTGTCTTGGACAATTCAACTGTTGAACAGGATCTAGAAGAGACCAGGCAGGCAGAGGAGGCTGGGAACCCCAAACAGGCAGGCAGAGGCAGCCAAACCCAAAATGTCTGACCCTAACCCAAACCCCCCACAACAACACATCAATCAAAATAAATCTCAACACATCGTTGGGGCTGCGCTCCTGGTAGCTGTCCATAGTGGCCGAGCAGCGGCGCGCCTCACTTCCATGCGCTCTTCACCGGTGATCGCGCTCCTTCTGGCACAGCCAGAAGACTCGTCAACAGCCCAGGGATGTTGACAAGTCCTTGGTCTCGAGTCCCGAGTCGAGTCTCGAGTCCCATTAAAAATATTGGGACTCGAGTCCGAGTCGAGTCAGAGGGGGGACTCAGTCCGACTCACGAGTCGAGTCCTCGAGTCCGAGTCCCCATCCCTGGTGAGGGGGGTTGCAAGGCCATGCAGGCTTTTCCCATATCCCCAACACAAACATGCACAGTGGGCATTCCCCCTGCTATCCATGCATTTGGCTGACATGTGAAAGTGCTCTATGTGCATGCTGATGTACATGTGTAGAGCTCTTCCAAATGAAGGGGGGGACCCTGATTGGACCGAAATGCCTCATCACATGGAGAAATTCTATGTGTTTGCATCAGTGTGTGCATTGAGTGCCTTCACACACTGCCAGGACATGTGGTTGGTGGGGAAGTGTGGCCACTGAACACACTGGCAGAGGAGCTTGGGATATTCCATGTGGTCCATGCAACCCTTTTACATATTTGCAATGTATGAGGTGATAATCTGAACTCTTCTATAGTGATTTCCATAACTCTTGTCCTGCAGGGAGACATGTGCACACACATTACGATGTTTTAATGTTCATATGTTAAAGTCACCAGTCACAGGACACAAAGCATAATGGCCTAAACTCTTGGTTGCCTATCAATTCAGTGCAATCTGAAAGACCACCTTCTCCCATATGAGCTAGGCTATAATTTGAAATTTACATCACATGTATGTCCCATCACCAAGGGAAGTTAGGTTGGCGGGTACATGAGATGGGGCCTTTTCTGTAGCAGCACCTTGACTGTGGAACTCCCTCCCAAAAGAGGTTAGGTTGTCTCCATCCCTACTGAGTTCTACACAAGCAATAGAAACTCTACTGTCCTTGGAATTGGGGAGGCCAGTCCAAAGTGATGGCATTGTTCCCTCAGAAACTTGTACAGTACCACAACTAGAAATAGTTAAATTGTGGATTTTGCTTATACAAGGTGTGGTGATGGCCACCAACTTAGATGGCTTTAAAAGGGGATTAGACAAATCTATGGCCATTTAGTAAATTATAAGCGGCTACTAGTCATGATGGCCATATATTACCTTCAGGGTCAGAGGGAGCATGCCTCTGAATACCAGTTGTTGGGGGGACAACAGCGGGAGAGGGATATTGTCCTCATGTCCTGCTCCTGGTTGGCCAATCTGGGAAAGAGGATGCTGAACTCAATGGACGTTTGGTCTGGATCCAGCAGGGCTCTTCTTATGTCCTTACAATCACCAATATTACAGGGAACTCTGGAAATGTAGAAGAAATATATCTTGAGCATGACTCATTGTGTCCTTAGACACAGTCAAATGTCTGATTAACAATAATTATCTCTTATTATTTACTTAGTTATAATCCTTATCTGGGATGTACAGAATGATATGTGCACTGATGGTTGTTGTTGTTTTTTGCCCCCTCCCATTTTCACTCTAGTAAACCACAAAGCCATCCAAGCTTCCCCGGACAGTCATGAACAATAGCATCATTCAAAGAAGGGGAAAACCAGCAACTACTATGTGGATTCTGGTCCTTATCACTTTTATTCTCTCAACACTGTAATGAGGTATGTGAGTATGGTTTCCATTATGTGGCCAAGCTACATGTTACCATGAAGACATAGCTAGAGTAAGTCTTACTTACTTACTAACTCAATCTAAAGTAAGCACAGGGGAAGCTGATATGGATCATGACCTTAGGATGGAGGGTAGAGGGCTTTAACCATATGCTGCCTGCTGTGGTCTTGATCTGCTCCTCACCCCACGGCTATCATTTTCATTGCCAAAAAGTGATCCATTGGTTTTAATAGATCACATTTTGGCAATGAAAATTACAGGCGCAGGAACCCCAGTCTAGATCAAGATCACAGCAAGGGCATGCGGTTAAAGACGCACACCCTCACCCACATACACAGTAAATTCTTAATCTGGATTGGATCCCCAGTGCTTACTTTAGAGGGGAAAAAGAATGAAAGATGTAGTTGCTAACTTCAAAGTAACGTGTTGTTTGGCTCTTGGAGAAGAAGGAAGTGATGCTCAGAAGGAGTGGCTTGAATCAAGACCACCCCATGCATTCAGGGCTGAGGGGCTGGCTGGTTTCAAACAACTCTCCTCTTCCTAATGCACAATCAAGGCACTGGTTTGCTTGCTGGTTAGGATAGCTGATTGGGTACTTCACATACTGACATCTCATTCAGAAGTTGTGTCCTCATTGTTTAGCTTCCATTATGTCTCCTTTTGTTTTCATTCTGGAAGCTACTGACAATAGTGTTAGATTGTTAGCCTTTGTGACAGTGAACTGTCTCTTGTTATATTTACACAGTTGAGTTTTTTTTATGCTAAGACGTTGGGATGTGGTGATCTAGTGATCTGAATATGTAAATAAATAAAGACGCATTGAGTTGACAGGATGCCAATGTATGATACTTCATTCGTAAACAGGGTTATCCAGAAAGGTGGTCAAAGCAAACAAAGTCTGGTTTTATTAAAACATCTCTGGAACATACAAAAATGCAGAGTGAGGCCTACTAGAATTTTTCTATGGATGCCTGGTTTCATAGATTTCATAGATCATAGAGTTGGAAGGAGCCTACAAGGCCATAGAGTCCAACCCCCTGCTCAATGCAGGAAACTAGAGGAGGGGTCTCCCATCCAAGTAATAACCAGGCCTGACCCTGCTTAGCTTTCCACACTCAGACAAGCTGAGCCAGCGTGAGCCACAGGTCCAGCCTGTAGAAAGGTTGAGAAATAAGTAGTAGGAGCTGGGTTTGAGAGCTTCTCCAGATTCTGGTCTACTAAATTGCTACAAAACATGTGCATATGTTTATGTTGCCAATCCAAATTTGTCACTTTTCCCTCAAAAGGTCTTACACTAGGTGGACTGAGAAAAGCATAATGAGGTGGGGTGCCCCAGTCCTATGAACACATATTGCACTCTAGAGTTCTATATTAGATCCTGCACATGCAAAGGGGTGTGTGTGTCTATGGGAGAAAATACTGGATTCAGATCTGAGGTATAAGTGCACCATGCTAGACTGGCTGTGCAGCCTTTGTCTATTTGTAATAAAGATCCTCACATAGCATGAGTGCAGTCCATTGCCACACTTGGGTATCTCTGAATTGTAGCTAGTGATGGGCAGCAGACTTACCCCAACAGAATTCGTAATCCTCTCATCATCAGGTTAAGAATTCCTCTGTCCAATCTCGAATAAAAGTTCTCCATTATTCCAAGATTTCATTGTGCATATATGAATTGCTGCTGAAGCAGAGATCTCCTACTTACCCGCCAGGCTGCATAGCTCCTCCCCCCTCTCGACCCCTCATACTGTTGTTGACATAAAAAGCCCTAAACAACTTGGAACTAGGATACCTAGCAGATTGCCTTCCCCTATATATACCCAGCTGACCTTTAATATCTTCAGAGGAGGCCTTGCTGGTTGATTTGCAATATCATTCCATAATATCTGGTCATTCTGTAATATCTTGAAGGCGGGGCCTTCTCAGTGGCAGTGCCCCCCTCCCACCCCATGCAGTTCAGGAGACAGAAAATGTGGTGTGTTTTGAATGCCTTCTGAGCATGCACTTGCTCACTCAGGCTTTCTCTGGCTTGTAATAAATAGCAATGAAACATATGCTGCTGCATCTTACTGTTCTTTGTATTGCTTTTTTTTATTGCTATTGTAGTTGAAATTGCTTTTAATCAGAGCTGTGCGCAAACGGCTCTTCCGACCTCGGAGATGCAGCTGGTGCCATTCTTTCTGTGCCGGCTGCAAGGTGGGGGAGGGTGCTCTGAGTGCGGATCCCCAGCTCCAAGGTTAGAGCTCTTTTCCGACCTTGGAGCTGGGAATCCGAACGATCCTATGCCATCTAGACGCTGTCTAGGGACCATAGGATTGCTCTGCTAGTCATGCAGCAGAGCACGCGGGCGCTCATAATCAATATCAATTTAAATAATGAAGTTTGTTAGATAACTTAGTACATATGTGGCATTACAAACATAAGAGATTCTACCAACTAAATGCCTAATTTGAGTTTTGGCAGCATCATTAGTTGTAGTCAATAATGTTAATAGTGAAAGTTACATTATATCGTTTGGAGTAAGCTCATGTATTGCTGTCCTATCTTGCATTGCTGAGTGAAGGGATGTTCTCTTTATAAGTTTTTAGGGTGATTTCTGATTTTACTATATTTACTGCATAGAGGATTACTACATTGAGAGGCTTCCCTTTTTCAGAATTTATAAACTCCCTTCCTTTAAAAAACGGTATTTCAGGCCTCTGGAGAGTTATATGAATGTTTTCCACTGAAGACATTCTTGGTAAATAAAATTCTTATGAAAGAAGCTCCAGAAAGTTGCTGATAGGGCACCTTAGCACATTCCATTCTCATGAGTTTCTATTAGAAGATCAGATGACAAATGGGAATGTTGACATTTTCTAGATACTTTGTTTTTACCATGAGTTTTTTGCACTATTCCTGATGCAGTAGGTACAGATAAAACATTTGAAGTGCAGGAGCTCATCATGACACCCCCCCACGGAGCACCCATTGCCACACCAATAGTTATCTGCCAACTAGGAGGAATGGAAAGTGTGTGTGTGTGTGTGTGTGTGTACATACTGAAAAAAAATCTTTCTTCAAGTTGCTTTACTGTTCACTCTTTTCAAAAATGTTATCATTTTTTGTAAATGTTTTCTAATAACATTTTATATAATCCGATGTTAAAGGCGAGTTCTGCAATTCAATAGGCCAATAACCCCAAAAGGCATACGCTTATACTGCTTATATCTCTCCAATGCAAACCTTCTAACACTGCAGCATTTTAAGAAATAAAGAAAACTTTTTTTTTCCTTTTCAAAGACAAAGTGTCTCTACCCTCATCCCCTCCATTCCAGTCTTAACCATGAATGCGTCGTCACAGAGATTTCACATTTACAAGTAAGGGAGCAAATACAATCCTATGGCCCCGAGACAGCATCTGAGGGGCTGTAGGATACTTTGGATTCCCCGATTCGAGGTTGGAGACAGAGCTCTGACCTTGGAGCTGGGAATCGAAGCCTCCCTGCCTCACTCTCCCTCTTCCTCACAGCCGGTGTGGTGTGGAAAAAACCATGCCAGCTGCTCTCTGAGCTCTGGAAAACAATCTCGGAAAGGGGGAAAGGGGAGGGTCAGGGAGGGGAGAAGGCTGGAGAGGCTCGGATATGAGGTACCTTGAGGTGCTCCAGCCATCTTCCCTCTCCCTCCAAAACACCATCACTAGGTGTCTGAAAAGAGCCGCCTAGCAAAAATGCAGAGCGGGAGGAGCGGGGAGGCAAAGATGGTTGTGGGTGGCAGAGGTGTCTCTTGTACCCTGGTGAGGCCCCCAAGGTGGGACGGGGAAAGGGTAGATCAGTGTAGCTAATGCTCCTGTGTATCTTGTTGGCCGCCTGGTGCATCTGTATGAGAGTTGGGGCCGGACGGAGACACTTTGCTGCCTGAGGCAAAGGACAAGATGGCACCCCCTCCCCATTCCATGTACAGAAGCGAACGGGGCTGGCAGCTGAATTTTATTTCAACACCGGTGATAGGGCGAGGTTCTCTGCACCTGCAGGCAGCAGGCTAGTTGCAGGACAAGTGCAAGGCAAGCTGTGTGGCACACCCACAACTCTGTCCTCCAGCAGAGGGGTATGGCTGGGGTCTTGGGAGGAATGGCTGGAGGGCTTCTGCCCCCCGTATCTGCCACCTGAAGCAGTTGCTTCATTCTGCTTAATGGTAGGGCTGGCTCTGATAAGAAAGAGAGGGGGGGTGGAGAATAAAGGTGCAACCCTATGCATGTTTAGGCAGAAAAAAGTCCAAAACACCCAGCAGACCCCAGCCAGGGGAATGGCTGGGGAATGCTGGGAGTTGTAGGACTTTTTTCCTGCTTAAACTTGCATAGTCTGTGTGTTTTCTGTGGATGTGTGGGAATGAGAGAGAAGTCTCTGTGCTGTTGTGAAAGGGAACTAACAGTGATATAGAAGGGAAGCTTGTCTATGTATTTCTCTGCCATAGATTTACAGACTGCCAGTGGGACCTGTCATCCTCAGTGTTTCCATCTGTACAAACATTATAGGTTTTCTATCATTTCTTCTCTGTGTTCAGTTTCTTGTAATGTTATCGTGCACGTCAAAGGGAAAATACAAACGCAAAAAACGGGGATAAAGAACCTTCTTGGGAAGTCAAATTTAACTTGGCAAGAAAATGTTCTGGTTGCTTGTCTGTCCTTGGCACAGCTGGCTGAAAACTTTGCGAGAGACCAGCAAATTCATGAATATCCATTCATGATATTGAAAAGAGAGATTCCTGAAATTCTCTAGGTTGCTGCATGAGAAATTGGACTCTCTGTATTTCTTACTTCATTTCATTTCTGCATATTATTTCATTTCTGCTTAGTTAGCTACCAAGACTCTCTCTGTGCAAAGGTCCCCCCCCCGCCCTCTCTCATTTGGCATGAGAGCAGGCAGCATGGGTAAAGATGCTCAGACTGGGGAGCTGCGGGTTCAAATCCCCACTCAGCCATGAAACTAACTCAGTGACCTTGGGCCAGTCACACACTCTCAGCCTAATCTTCCTTGGGGCAGGGAGTGGTTGTCTGTCGGTCCATTTCCTCCAGAGTCTCTCATAGTGATGTCAGAGAAATCCCCATGGATTCAAATGAGTTCAGATTTCTATGAATCAGACTTGTGGATCCCGCAGCGGACGGGCTTTTTCCAAGTCACACAGATTCCATGGACTTGCAGATCAGTTTTTCACTTTTGGGGAGGATTTGCGTTAATTTGCGCAAATGGATTAGCATGTTTGCACAAGTGTGCATCAGCAAGTAGCAAGAAATTCTGGTTAAAAAAAATATATCTGATTCCATCAATGAACGGGTGATGGAACAAAAGATGCCTGACAATCCGTAAAACACAGACGGGACGGATTTAACAAAAACCTGACTATACCACGGGGGTCCCTATAAGTTAACTTCCCAAGTGGGAGAACGGACACATCTTGTCTCTACTGCACATGAACCCAGAAAGGCACTATGCTCATGCAAGGCACAGCTGGACATTCTACATCAACCTAATGACCATTGTGAATGGCTATTGGGTGGTATAGAAATGTTGTTGTTGATGATGGTCATCATCATCATCATCATCATCATCATCATCATCATCATCATCATCATCACAATGCTGGCTGGGAATGGTGAAAGTTGCAATCCAGCACATCTGGAAGGCACCAGGTTGGGGAAGGCTGTTCTACATGCTAGGGAAGCTTATTTTGAAATGTTTATAACATACTGTAGGACAATTATGTTGTTCAAGTATATCTTTAATTTAATTTAATTTAATTTATATTCTGCCTGTCTCCTGGATTTGATGAGAGTGTTCACGCTGTCCCGCATTTTGATCCTGACACCAAGCCTATTAAGGGTTAGACTGAGAGCTAGAGACTGGCCGCAGGTCATCCAGTGAGGAATGGGGTGGGGGAACTGCCATTTTCTGGCCTCAAGCAGGAGAATGTCTTGGGATGGTCCTGCTGGGAGTTGTAGGACTTTTTCCCCCTGTCTAACATGCATAGGATTGCACCCAAAACGTAGGTGTTTGAAGAACGCATGTTGATTTTATTTATTTATTTATTTTTGCAGCTCATGCCTTCATCCATTTTCTTCCTTCTTCCCAATAAAAGAATGGGTGGGATTTACATTTATATTAACAAGATAAAAGATTAATTTTAAGATAGTGGAAAATGAGAAACAAATACATTTATAAATTCCAGTTTCATATATAATTTAGCACTAGAATGGCCAAGAAAAAGACATAGAAACTGAATTATCCCAAATAAAGTAAGTATAACAAAACTGTATTTTTTTTTCTACCCCAGAACGTATACAATGAACATCACCCATTCAGAGATATGCTTCCCAGTCTCCTGTTGCAACTAAACCAACCCCTAGTGTTGCAACCTTGCATTTAAAGTGACCAAATCTACTGCTGGTTTAAGCCCTCACGGTCTAGACACCTTCTTGCCAAGAGCCCTTAGAATTCCAGTCCACTGCTAGCCTCATATAGGCATAATTCCCACTGCTCTTGAATTAGTTCATGCATCTTGCACAGACTTGGCAGTCCTTACACCATTCATTTATGTCTCAAATCAGTCTCACTCCGCTAATTTTCTTCTCAGTCTTTTTATTCTCCAAATAGGTCTGGAAAATGGTGATGACAAGCAACTAGTACCACCTTGACCCTCCCTTGGTAGAGGGAGTACAGTCTGTGTGACCTTTTCATTTCATTTCATTTTCTCCCATGGTCCATGCTACAATTAGGGTCTTCTTGTCTCTCTCAGTATCATTCAAGAGACATTGATTAAAAAGGGAATGAATTCTGTTACGTTTGATGCTATAATCTTAATTTTTTTTTTTATAGTTCCATATGAACAGAACAATTTTCACCCTTAGGGCTTGAGGCTTTATGTGACTTCTTCCACACACTAATTAGGATGAAAGAAGTATTTTTAAAGCATGATATGGTAGAAATATTTTGATTATCAGGAAATATTTTGTTCAAATGGAAAGATTTGATACTTTTGCTAATAGTTGTGATTAGAGCAGTGCACAAATGGCCTCTTGAAATTCTCAACTCTAGTTGTGGGCAGAGAAAACGGTGGGAAAACATTATCAAATTTCTTCAAGGCAAGGAGAAATTCTCCCAATAATTTCTTGAGGATGAGGATCACCATTAGCAGTGGCAGTAGCACAGCTTCTATCCTTCTAAAGTTGTTGTTGTTGTTGTTACAAGTGGCAGTAGCAGCAACTGCATTGGCAACAGTGGCCACCATTTTGCTTCATTCACAATGCAGATGGATATAGAGTAGTTATGGGACATTGTGTGGGGAAAATGGAAGCTGCCACAAAAGAATAAAGTGGAGAATATTTGGACAAAATTCTCCAAAGTGGCCTTCTTTTTCTAGGGAGGTGAGAAAAAGAAATCCCCCCCTGAAACATGTCTTCCAAGAAATTATGCCTTAGCTCTAATTAGGGATAAATGGACCTGTCAAGTCTGTTTACATGGACTTCTTCTTTGCCCACCTCCAAGTTTGTTCCATGCTGGTTCTATACGGTGGAAAATCCATAGGTAGCTTTGTGTGCATTTTCCAAATGGACACACATACTGCCATTGACTAAAGTGTGTTTGTGTGCATTTTTGAAATGTATACAGTTTTCTGTGTGCATTTTTAAAATGTTTGCATGTTGTTGAACACACTTTTGGAGGGTTTTTTGTGTGGAATGCATTACAAGTCTAAAACATAAATTTCTGACCACAAATTACATCAGTTTCTGCATTAAGTTCCAGGAGGTACAGATTGGGTAAATCTGTAAAAAAAACAACACCTAAACAAAACCCTCAATGGAGCAGATTTCTCATCCATCCGAAGCTCTAATTGCAATTGGCAGCTAACTGCCATAACTCCTTTTTCCCAAAAAGGGGATGGGATTCATTTTTGCACTTTCCCGAGCGGCTAGTCTTGGGAAAGAGTGCAAACTGTGCATCACCCTGAGGACTGTCGGGGGGGGGGGGGAGATGAGGATCTCGCCATGAACAGAGTGTAAATCTCACCACCACCTTTTCACAAGCAAAGATCACTTGCACTTTTGCTTTCCCTTGACAGCATGCCATTCGACAGGGGAAAGCAAAGAAAAAGAAAACCTATTTGAAGCTTTTCTGGGTCAATGTTCAGGGTTGGTACCTCCTATATTTTGACAACAGGTACACTCAACCCCGGAGATTGCCCAGCCAAGGATTCCTATTTTGGACCCACAGAAGTGCACACCTCTGCACTTGCGTAAGTCCGAATAGAAAAAAAAGGGAGGGGGGAGAGGAAAAAATGTGCACATTTGGAGCACAATTTTTCTTTTAAAAAAGGGGTGACTATGTGCCTGTGAAAAACCCCTGCTCAGACCTGTAAAAAAAACATTTTAAGAGGAAGCCTGAGTTTTGACAGCTCCTGTCAAAACTGATCGCTCCCTTTAATGGGGTGACTCACACTTCTCCACTTTCCCAAGCACCTAGAGACTCAGGAAATGGTGCAAAAGGGGCAGGACACTGAGAATGGTCAGGTCCACATATAAAAACTAGAAGATCTCACTGCGAAGGGGTTGATCTACTGGTGGCCACCCCCTTTTGCGAGCAAAGATCCTTGGGCTTTGCTTTCACTTGACAGCTCGCCTTTAGAGAGGGAAAGCAAAGCAGCAATTTAAGCCATTTGTAGCCTTGTTTTCTCAATGTTCCTAGATGGTGCCTCCTGCACTTTGACATGAGACACTTCCCAGGACATTGATGAGGCAAGGCTTTTCATTTTGGACTTGTGCACTTGTGAAAGGCATTTTTAAAAAATAAATACAATTTGCACAAATTACAATTTCTGCAAATTTCAAGATCATATTAAAAATAATGTGCAGATTGTTCGTGGAATCTGCTGCAGTCTGCCGCTGCTTGCCAGATTAGAAACACTGCAGAATTCCATTGGGCTTAAATGAAACGGAATTCCCCGCATCGCCCATCCCTACTTTCTGTCAAGCCACACACAACAAAAGCCACATTGCACATCACAACAAGCCTCTTTGGAAACAAGCCACAACAAGCCTCTTTGAATACCCCAACAACAAGCCATGGGTTCTCAGGGGGGCTTGTGCCTGGTTAACAAACCACACTGAGGAAACCGTGCTGGGTTCGGACATCACAACGAGCCACCCTGAAACAAACAAGGCTGACAACCCACTGTGGGTTGTCATGTTATGTGAACCAGGCCTTAGATTCCCATCAGCCAACAACGCATGGAGGGCCACAGGTTCTCCACCATTCCAGGCTTAGAATATTTTAAAAAATGAAACTGAAATAAAAGAGCTGAAAGCTGTGAGAGACCATACATTCCAATTCAAGAATTGGTTATAGAAATACTCCTAGTTAAAAAGGAATTCAAGAGGAGTGGAATGCAGGGCAGAGTGAACCATGGGACGATAAAAGAATGAGCCAGAGAAATGGACTCATCCCTGTGTCCCATCCCCCCATTCAGTTTCTTTTGTATCAGGATGGCAATGGCAATCTTTAATAGTTACTTGGGTGATCTGCAGATTTCCTATATTTCAGTAATCTGTAGAGGTCCTATATATAGCTGTCTAGACAGCTGTGTGTTATATACTGACTACCATTTCCAGGAAATTGTTGTTCATCTAAGATTGCCCCTGAGATAGTTTGATGGATAGTTGGTAGTTTTTGTTATTGTTGTGTTTGCGCAGGTAAATATAGCAATGTACTGGGCTATGGTTTGGTTTTCCAGGTACTTTTCATGAAAGTGGCCCATAAAGAGGCATTTCTTCGGGCTCCTTTACATGAGGCATTTATTGTCCATTCATGATGCCTCACTCATGGTAGTTTGCGGGTGCTTTACATGACATCGTCATCCTCCAGGACCTCTGCCATGCTTTCGAAGCATTTCCTCAGCTTTTTTTGAGAGTGAGGAAAGTGTAGTATTACCTGAAATAGTGGAATAAACCAGAATGGAAAGCTTGTGTATTTTCGCAATTCCATATACCACAATGCCACCTTGTGGTTGTGTAATGGAACATAAAGAAAGGCAGAAAAAGATAAACCCCTGGGAAAAAACATATGTAAAGGAGCCAATCTTAATCTTGCAAAAAATCCGGAAGCAGAAGCCTCAGTAAAGTGGCGGGTTAAAAGTGTCATGTAGAGAAGCCTTTTCTCATTGCCTGAACAAAGGTCCCTTCCTGAAATAAAGCTTGTTGCAAGTGAGTGTGAACTGCAAGAACCTGAGTTTAACCCACAGGTACGGAAAACAAGGTCATGCAGGCCACCTTTTGTGTAGGTCCGGCCTGTACAACTAATTACTCAATAATCCTAATGCAACCCACCAACCATGTATGGTACATGCCCACCCACCAGTGTCTCAGCAAACATACTGCTTTTGCTGCCTTCCTGGGAAGACAAAAGTGATAGGGCGTGTCAAGTGTCTACAGCTGATGGACTGCATCTTGACATGGTGAGTCTGAGTCACAAGATGGGCAGGCCTGGCGTAGGCGGTAGTGGTCAATAGCACCTGATTCCCCTCCAGCCAGCATGGCCAATGGTCAGCAATGCTGGGAGTTAGATACTTTCATAGATCATAGAGTTGGAAAGGGCCTACAAGGCCACTGCGTCCAACCCCCTGCTCAATGCAGGAAACTAGAGGAGGGGTCTCCCATCCAAGTAATAACCAGGCCTGACCCTGCTTAGCTTTCCACACACTCAGACAAGCTGAGCCCGTGTGAGCCACAGTTGTAATACAAAATATCTGGAGGGTGCCAGGTTGGGGGAGGCTCCTCTAAAGAGTGCCATATTGATTTGCAAGGATGGTGGGTGATATTATAAGCTACAGACTGTGCAGAGAAATTCCATCCCAAACACTTTAAATTCCTAATGATTCCAATGACATTTAAACACATGCTTAACTTTGCATCGATTCAGCATCAGATATCCCATGGAGAATCTGCCATGGATTTTCAATGGCAGTGCTTAAATGCTGGGATGGGGAAGGAGATGAGGGGGAGAAACATTACCAGAAGGGATTCAGGGCCTGCTCTCTTTCTCCTCTTCTTCTTCCTCTTCCTCTTACTTTTTTTTTTTTTTTTTTTGCCAACCCTTGGAGAAATGATCCCATCAAGCAGAGAAATGATCCCATGAGATAAAAGTGTAGAATAAAATCACAGGAAGTTCTCCAATGAAGGAAAAGGGGTTTCTTTTCTTTTTCTTAAATCACCCTGTGCCTGCTTCAAATAGGGGTGTCTAGCCAAGTCTGTGCTAGGCTCTCATCCTCCACATCTGCTGGTAGAGCGGGGCAGGGGAAGTCGTGTAGAGTGAGTGATGGAAACCATTCCAGATTCCACGATCTATTTCCATAGTTGATGTAGTAGAAAGAATTAATTCCTGACTCTGCCAAACTCAGGGGCAAACTAAATGTGACTTTCATTGTATGCTTTCGCCCCCTAATGTAAACAGCTCCTGCAGAGACTGAAGAGGATTGGGACCATGGCAGGAAGGCATGTGTGTGTGTGTGTGTGTGTGTGTGTGTGTTAACCCTTTTACTCAACATCAAAATCCTGATGAAAATCAACTACCTCTGGAGCTGCTTTTAGCCCCAGGGTCAGGGAAGAAGATATTTTCATTAGGATCATGGCATGGGGGGAAAGCCTCAAACCCACTCTCCTTTGCTGAAGTTCCAGTCCTGCTCATCCTCCCCACCCCACCCCCTGGAAGCAACTATTTTCATTACAAAAACCACGCATGTTAATAGATTTTACACAATTAACATCACATTTAATTTCCCGCTCAGTAGAACAGCACTTGGTAGTTCCTGCCAGGGATAGAGGGATAATTCTGTTTTGGTCCATGTCAATTTTGCATGTGTTCAATCACAAGCGCATTCTGTTGTAGTTACATATCAGAGTTTGTGATATATCTTAAACCGCACAAAAAATTGCATTTAAACACATATTTCTGGATGCATCCCACCCCAAATATGCATTTGTGTACACATTTTATCCTAAAATATGCATGCTGTATGCATTTTATTCTAGAATATGCATTTTTATACACATTTTGGTATGTTTTCTTAGAGAATTGTATCACAAAAAGCGGAGATGTGTGAAATCCAGAGGTTAACTGCATTCTGATCCCTGTATTAGTGTGAATCTGTTTGGTTTGCTTATAAACTCAGGCCGAATCAAATCTTCGATTATCTCTAGTTCTATCCATGCTTACAGAAAAGTACTTAACTTTGAATGGATAATGCCGTAAGTTTATCAATTATACTTAAGAAAGCAAGGAACATATTGAGATCCCTGAGGAGCTCTGATGAACTGGCCATTGTCAAACAAGCCTGACCTCACACCTCTGCTCCTGATCATCCTCATTTGCTATATTCCCTTACATATCAGGGTAAAGAAAATTAAAATGAATGAATAGATGTGTAAATATTCAGTCTTCATACAAATCAAATCAAACAAAACTTATGCTAGGACAGATAAATGGATTTATGACCTTTAGAGTGGTCAAATTTCTCCCTCGTTTGATCATCCATGTTTTGTTTTTGCAATATAGTGTGAATTTTACTATTGATAATAAATTCACCTACCCCGCCTTTTAAAAGAACATACACCCAGCTGTTCTAGTTTCCACCCATTATATAGCAGCATGCTGAGCTTTAAAAGTAGCAGAGACATAACTGATGAGCTGTGCAGCCCTATTTTTCATAGTGTTATATTTGCCATGCGACTTATTTATCATCGTTTTGGTACTGCATAGAATATCAACGATAATACTTGATGTAATGGTAGCGCTGAGAAATGAGCTTGAGGGTACAGCACTTACTCCTCCAATGTGCAAAGCCTTGGCAATGTGTCGATTCCGATGCACTACTAAAATCATATGACAAAACTCGTTTGAAAATGTCACACAACACTTGTAGTCCATCCCCCCTCCACCCTCCAGAGATATTTTCAGCCTTGAATGCTGATCTTCTGAGAGTGAGAAGCAGTAATCATGGGTCTGGAAGTGTCCTCTACCATTTCAAGAATCATGTGCAAGGGAAATTATGAATATAGTATCTTAAGCAGATAATTCCAGTACTTAACAAGAGATGGCATGATTCATTTCTATATGCATCAGAGCTATCCCAACCTATCCTGTAGTTACCATAAGATTCTTTGTTAACTGTCCACTGGAAACCAGACCAAGATAGATTTCCTTTTCGCTTTTTTTTTTTATTTTTATTTTTTAAATCCAACACGTATACAAAACATATATTATCTTGCAGCATTTGACTAAAGAAAGGTTGAGTGTTTCAGCTGGCATGGTTGAACATCGAAACATGAGCTTCATGTCCAAACAGTATTATGTTGACCAAAAAAAAATTCTCTTTCAACATTTTTCAGTGACAACTGGCTGGTGAACTTTGGCATCTCCTTTCTGCCCAGATTCTGTGTATAGGGTTTAGTCCTGATTCAATTAGTAGGTGGTAGTGTTTAGTAACTTCACCTATCAGTTAGGTCATCTCAATACTAGGATTCAACTCTCTTGTTTTGCCCATAGGTGTCCAGAATTACAATCTGGTACTTACATTGCTCCGGACTGTAACAACAGAAACAACATCTTACAAAGCTGATACATGTACTGTATCTCATTTACAAAAACTGCATCGACAGGGCCTTTCAAAGAAAGAGCAGTACGAAGGTTTGTCATTTTTACATGTTGTTTTGTTTTAATCTCATACTACTCTCTTTTCCTTTCCTTGTAGCACACTTGTAAAGGTAAAGAAAAATAGTGATACATGTGACTGCACGACAAGGAAGAATAGATCTCTGGGATCCTTTGAAATATTCAGTTGTCACCTCTGTAGTGTCTCCCATTACACAAAATAGCAGATATAAAAAATTCCCCTTAATTAGCTATGAGCAATGTTCATCTTTTATGGGGGGGGGCATTTCACAGGGATAAGACCATGAGCATGGGTGCCTAGACCAGTGCTGGCCCTACCAATAGGCAGCCTGAAGTAACTGCCTCAGGTGATGATGAATGATAGGGCAAAGAGTGGTGGGGTGGTGTTGAAGAGGATGTGTGGGTCATGTAGCCTGTCCGGTGTTCCCTAAGCTAGCCTGCTGCCCTCAGGTGTGGTGAGGGATGCTGTCCCATCAGCAGTGTTCAAGTAAAACTGAAATCAGAAACAGTGCTTCTGTCATAAAGCTTCCATTTTCCTTTAGCTAATAAAGAGGGAATGGATTCTGCCACATGAGTAGCCTTTCTTTGCTCTTGCTCCACTGGTATAATATTACTGGAGCTGTTGACTGCATCATACGTTACCTTTCCCCCACATAGGGTTTCATTTCCATGTTGTAAAAATGGTATACTTTATAACATGTGCATGGTGGCACAAACTCCTTTGTGTCATCAGGGAGCCTCTTTGCCTCTCAGCAAAGAGCCTCTCAGGGAGCCTCATATATATCTTTTATGTATATACAGCACAACAGTCTTTTGGACTGCTATGCACACATTACAAGCTACACACTTTTTACAACATAGAGATCGATGATCTCTGTGTATGAAATAATAACAGGGACACAACCCTAAAGGACATCTTTGCCAAGGAAAGTTATGTTACATTTTAAGACACATTGTCCCATGTTGCTGTAGTCGTACATTAGTGTCAGCCAACGTTATGAAAAGCATCTTACAAGTCCAGCGTCTGAGATGGCACTAGTCAAGTGCACACTACACTAGGTATGTAGTTCCCCATCTCACCAAGTATTGGAATGGTTTTCCCAGAGTTGGAGAACAGAAACCAGAGCTGTGCTGGAGAGGTAGGAATTGCAAACCTGACTATATGCCAAAGCCAGACATATGGGTAGTCCTGCTCCTGGATGCCACTACTATGTCCTACAGTCTGTGACTTTTTGGTATTGTGTGCCATAGTTTGACCATCCATGTCCTACATAAATATTCCCCACCTACTCATCCCCTTGATAGGCTCTCATAAATTATGTGGACATTTGTTTCTAGATGTTGGGCAGTATCCAACAGGGTGCAACCTCTAACATAAATTACATGTGCTAGCATGAACTACTCTAGCGCCACAGTCCAAATTTCCTGGCCCTGCTGCCAGCATTTGCATTTTTTTAAAATTAGGAGTATTTCTTTTGTATTGTTCCATATATTGTGATGGGACAAATATGTTTTTAATTTTTTATTTTGATGTACACCATTGCATTTGTTTGCATAGCAGATGAATTTCCTTAGGACACTGGAAAACAGATTCTGCTCACAGTCTACTAGGAATGTCTTTCTTCCACATCGGGTTGAAATTAATACAGCTGTGGATTGTGCCCTCTACAGCCAGATTTTGAAAACTCTTCAGTGGCAGACAGTATAGAACACTTTTTAAAGTGAACTTCAGAGATCATTATGTAACTGAATACAAAAACCAATAATGTCAGCATGCCATAACAACAAGTCACTGTGGTTCGATTTCAAATACTGCTGTGCATTTAACAGCTTCCTGCATGCTTTGTGCTCTTGTCCCAGCAATGTGATTGTACATGGGGGTACTACTCAGCAGATTAGCATTGAGAGCCCCCCTATTCAATAAGAATATGCATATTGCTCTGGACTTCCAAACAGATTTTTAAAAATATTTCTCTGGAAAAGAAACTGCAGTTCTTTTGTAACACACTCACACACACATGGGGTGGGGATGGTTTATACTAAGGGTCCAATACTTCTCTTTGGTTCATTTGGTTAAAAATAAACCATAATAAAAAATAAGCAAATTTGTCCTATTCCATCTTATGCAGGAATCTCAGAACCATAATATTTTTTAAATTAGATATTTCTTAACTGCAGCTGGGGAAAAAAGTCTAAAATTTGGGAGGCAGGTAGAGCAATGTGCTTAGTAGAGATGCACTTTAACAATGCAATCCCTTATGTACATCTACTCAGAAGTAAATCTTACTCCCAGGTAAATGTGTATGGGATCACAGCCTTAATGTTGTTAATGATTCACAGGATGCAATCATACGCAATGCTTATCTAGGGCTAAGCCCGACTGAACACAGTGGAACTTACTTCGAGTAAACATGGCATGCATAGGATTGCATTGCACATCTTTCCAACATGGACACAAAGGTGAAATACAATATCTGTTAAGACAAAGCTGGAAAACAATTAGACATTGGGACAACAGTCAGAAATCAGATCCATTCTCGGGTATAATATAAATCAGTCTGTCTCTCAAGGTAATTTTCCTCTAAGTAGGGAAAGAGAAAGACTTTGTAAAGCTTTAATGGTATGTGTTACCCAATACCCCGAACCCAATATCCCCATGTTTCCACTAACAGGGAAACATATGCTATACAATGCCGAGATGTAAATAATTCCCCAATTTCTTATTAAACTCTCAATAGCATTCTCATTCACATATTGAAAAATAATCAACATAAATGGTCCTTGTCTGGCATGGAGCTGCCATTGGCCAGAATCCAGTGCACATGCTTAAGTCCCATTGATTTCAGTGAGAGTTCAGAGTGCACCTCGGTGAGCTGGATACCTGCCATTGTGGTGAATATCGGTTACACATGCTCTGCAACCAACCTATACAGATCTTGGAAGTGAAATTCTGAAGGGAACAATAAGGTTGTGCATTCTCTACATTTCAATTTCACAACAGTAGTCAAAAATAAACATGTTTTGGAGAATTAAAGGGATCAAGTTTATTTTTCATTTTCAAGTGCTTTACACAAACACACATTAAAAATAACAACAATAACTGATCATATGACTAGTTTTGTCCACAGGAGAAATTAAATGATAGCATATGAGATGCTTCCATTTCCTATGTACATCTTCTCCTGCATTATGCTTCCTAGATTATTTTACCTTCTCTTAGCCATGCAAAAGCTATAGTGTTTCAAAGCTGCAGATTAGTGATGGTGGCAGCTTATTCCTTTTGGTTATCTACAGCACCATCTTAGTGTCTCCAGGCATAAAAGAATATTATCTGTGTGACAGTTATGGCTGGAGCCATCCATACTGTTCATGCTATCAGCACTCAAAAAGAGCTCCAAAAGAGAAATCATTCAGTTTAAGACATTTTTCCCTCCGTCATTTCATTAAAAGCTTAAAATCGTGGAAGTGCTGCGCATTACAACGAAGGTTATATGAACATTTCAGTAAATCTGTGATGTGGAAAGTATATATGTGGTTGGGGCTTGCTAATCTTTCGTAAAGGCGGTTGACCATAAGCAAGACAACCTATAAATCGGCTTTCCTTCTTTACTTAATTTTCATCACAAATAATGTGCCACTCTGATTGCATGAAATCATCAGGAGTGTCTTCAATTACTGTGTGCAGCCTCTGATCAAAATGACTTCCTTTATTCTGAATCGGGGGGGGGGGGAGAATGATGTGGTGTAAATGGGGTGGGGAGGAGTAGGTGGAGGGGGCAGGCGAGGATGCACAGCTAGTTATGTATTACAAATGTCAGGTTGCAGGGAAAGTGTATATATTCATATTTAATAATTTCTAAGCTGGAGTTGTGATTGTAATAATGGCTCATTCATATCTGCATTTCATTTAAATGCACTGTTTTGACTCGCTGAACATTTGTCAAAGATATTATAGCTAAACTTTTTCACATGACCACTGAGGTAATGACAAGCATTACATTACCAGTAAAACGGCATGACTTGCTGATACTTCCATTTTCCTTAGCAGCTTATGAAATAATCAGAATGTGTGCATGAAATGGCGTCCTGCTCTGAATTTATTTTAATACAGCCAGGCTTATAGAGAGAAATGAAGAAGAGCGGAGGACCTCAGACACGAGAGACAATGACTTCACACAAAGCTGAATTTTACTAGCAGGAAAGATGGATATATGGGTATTAGACTTTTTCATAGCTATAGGAAGGATAATCTTTCAATCAGATTAATGAGAAAATATATTGCATGGGCCCTACAGCACTTTTTGCTTTCCAGGCTAATACGTGATTTAAATCCCCAAAGTACATTTTCGGCATTACAATATCCTTTGATAATAATGTTGCTTGCACAAAGACAGATAAAAATAAAACAGTCCCCCTTGATTTCCCGTTTTAGATTTGAAGTATATTTTCAGTCCTTGTCTCACAACGAAGTGAATTCTATTGAGAAGAGTCACTTTTAATAAGACAAAGAGAATTTTCTAATTATGCTACCTGTCAAGATTGGAATCTATGGGATTGCAACTGCAATTGAAGAAACAGATGAGGCAACTGCATATGGCCTGGTTTACTTTGGTGTATGAATACTGTTTGCACTTAGATATTGCTTAATGTAAATCAAGCAAACATACAGATGTGTGCAGGGAGGTAAACATCAAGAGGCAGGTTTCAAAATGGATTCTACAAACCCATTTCATTAAAAAAAAATTTTTTTTTTACTAACCACTGTCCCTAGGTTTCCTACATTACATATAGAAAACATAGTATAAACATATGAAAATGAAAAACTCTGAAATTATGTGGCAAAGTGCATAAATATATTTGGCAAATACCAAATGAAACTATTAAGGGTAGCAATACTAATAAAGATAAATGCATAATTCTCTGAGGGAAAAGATTTGCCTGTCATTTTAGAAGAAAAGAAGAACTCTAATAAACAACAACCCCAGTGCCACTAAAAATTAGTGCAGTAATCCAATGAGCCTGTCTATATTCTCTTCGCTGCTATTAAAATGCATCTGGCTGCTATAAATGTATCCCTGAAAGTGATCATATGTGGTCCTTCAGGGATTTCTGAGGAACAGTTCACTGTCTGGACCCCTTCAGACTATACTCTTGGTCAAAGCAAAGCAAATGCTGGGCTGCAATCCTATATACTTACCTGGGAGCATAGTGAGGTTTACTTCTGAGTAAACATGCATAGGGCTGCACCATTAGAGACAATATGAAAGCAAGGAAAGACCTTCATGCTGTTATTTTCATAGGAGAGATTGGTACAAATTGGCAGCTTATCATTAATTTCAAATACGTGTAAAAAAAACCCACAGAGAACTGTGCTGGTCCATTAGAAAACAAAACCCATAGTAGTTCAATGCCTTTATTAGGATCAACTAAATTCTTCATCCAGCAGGGATGCTAAAAAATTGAGTCTATAGTTTACAACTACTCTTGAGCCAGAATGTAGGAAGAGTTTTGCAGATATACTTACATTAGCAACTCCAGGTGCAAGGCAGATTGTAAAATGTATCTCAGACTATTGGGACACACAGACACAAAGAGAACCAAAAAATGATGTTCCATCATTGTACGGAGGATATATGTGAATTTATTGCATGGAGCATATATGTGAAATCATACGTTTTGAAATACCCAATAGCCAAAAATTATTTCACACGAGGAAGAAAATACGATTTCTAGTAGCCCAGTCCTATTCAGCTTCAGTTAAATAATAAAGATTGATCAATCCTTGCTTATTAATAACCACTTGCTTGGTTGCCTGCAGTGAGTAAAAAATAAGTCTAGGAGACCAGGCAGGGAAACCTTATGAAATCAGGTTCTAAGGTTTCGTATGCAGAAAAGAAACAAAAGGGGGAAAATGTTGGTATTGAAGGGCAGGGGGCTAATAAAAAAATTTGTGGGCTAGTAACTTTCCTGTGTCCCTAGGTTAATCGGCAAAGCTGGACTGATGCATTACTTAATATTAGAAAATAAGATAATACTAAAGCACTTTGACACGGGTTGTTAGAGATGATGATGATGATGATGATGATGATGATGATGATGATGCCATGGAATTTAGAAAAGAATCTGCGAAAAGAACCGGGAAAGACTTCCGTCCACCTCTGAGACCCTGGAGAGCCACTGTTAGCTACAGGAGACAATTCCAGGGTATATATGTAAATAGTATGACTCCATATAAAGCAGTTTCATATGGGATGGGACGGGAATCACTGCACCTAGAAAACTAGCGTGCCATAGAGAAAGTTAAGGTAGAACCCTTCCCAGGCATCTACCGGTATTTGTCTATGTGTCAGAAGCATATATAAGGTTTTTCTAGATGAAACTGATTTTCTAGACCCATTTCAGTCTAGCTTCTGGCCTGGCAATGGCACTGAAATGGTCTTGCTTGCCTTGGTAGATGACCTTCACCAAGAATTAGACAGTGGTTGTGCTGCATGTGGATATCATTTACCATGGTGTTCTTCTGGATCATCTCTCTGGGATGGCTACTAGAGGTACTGCTTTGTGGTGTTCCACCCTTTCCTGGAGGATCGCTTCCAGAAGGTAGTGCTTATTTATTCAACCCCATGGTCTTTGGCTTGTCGACTTCCTCAGGTTTCTATTCTGTCTCCTATGCTTTTTAAAATCTATATGAAACCTCTGGGAGAGTCATCTGGGATACAGTGTCATCGGTTTGCTGTTGACACTCAGCTCTATTTCTCTCTTTCTAAGGATCCCATATATATCCTATACCAAGAGCCCCCAAACTTCATGAGTCGGTGCTGGTCACACTTGGAATTTTGACAGAGTGTTGTGGGCACTCTCCAAAAAGGGCTGCTGTGGAGGGGGGGTGGCTTGCCCATTCACAAAATAGCTTCCATGCAGGGCTTGGCCAGTCAAAAACACTCATTTCCCATTGGTGAGACTGAAAGATAAACATCTTGTCCAAGAAGCTAGGTAAAAGACAGAGGTGGTGCCTGAGCTCCAAAACAGGAAGCCATTCCTTTGAATCCACAGTTTTCTGCTTCAACACCCATTTTGCAGAATCAAATACATGAGATTCAGTGATAAGTATACACAAAACCCAGGCAGCAGTCACCATGCCAAAACAAGCAAACAAGCCAGCTAACACACACACACACACACACACACACACACACACACCGTGCTCCCCACTCTAGCCCCAGAAAGTTCCCCACAACCCACTCTAGAACCCCAGGACACTCCCTACCTGCCCTTTTCATTTTCCTGGCTGAGTGTGGGCACACTTCAAAATGAAGCACTGAGTTGTAGTCAGCCACCATTTTTATTTCCTCAGAGTTTCTCTGGTGCCCAGATGCATTCTTGGAAATAAAGATGGCACTGGAGGCCAGTGCTCTGCTTTGCAGCATGTCAGTCTCCCAGTTTAAAAAACAAAACAAAACACATTTTAATTTAAAAAAACACCACCTTAAACAATAGGATAAAGATGGGGAGGGGGGAGGGAGCCTGGTGGGTGCAAAGAGAGGTTTCCCAGACTGATTCTTGATGCCAAGAATGGGCTGGATGAGAGCTAACAAAAGCTAAATCTGGGCAAAGCAGATGTTCTTCAGATCCTCAGTAGGAAGAGTTTCAGTTAGGATGCTCATCCACTGTTGGAAGGGACTGCACCCCCTCTGAAAATTCTGGTTTGCAGTTTAGGTGTGCTCTTGGACCCAACCTTAGACATAGATTTCAGGCCTTGGCTATGTTCGGGAGTGCTTTTGCACAATTACAACTGGTGCACCAGTTGCATCCATTTCTGGAACCTTGCAATCTGACTACAGTGGTTCATGCGTTAGTTTCCTCTAGTCTTGATTATTGTAATGTGCTCTGTGTGGGGCTACCATTGACAATCATTTGTAATCTTTGCAGCCAGGCTTCTTATGGGGATGGGATATAGAGCTCAAGTTACCCTCCTTTTTTTACCAACCTTATTGACTGCCTGTTCATTTCCTTCCATACACAATTCAAAGTGCTGGGGTTAACCAATAAAGGCCTAAACAGTTTGTGACTAGGTTGGCTGAAGGACCACCTTTCTCCATACAATCCTGAGGCCCTGTTTTGCTGTCCCTCCAGGTAAGGCAACAATGCGCAAGAGCCCCCCTCTGGAGCTCGATGCTGCTCGGACTCCCTTCTCAGGAGATCTGTATGGCTCCTTCACTGCTTGTGTTTAGGTGGGCAATAGCCTGTTATTTTTAATTAGGGTTTCTAGCCCTCTTAGATATTAGGATTTTCTTAGATATTTTGGTTGTTGTGAGTTTTGTTGTTTGTTACTGGTTCTTTATATTGTATTATTGTTTTTAGTGCATGATGCTCTGATCTCCTTAGGTAGGAAGACCGGGATATACATTATTTTAAATAAAGTGAGGAGAATTCAGTCATGTGATACTCCCACATACAGTCTAAAGTGGCACCATCCAGGAAGAGTTTTACTATAATATTCTGTTTGTGTACAGCAGGAGTGGGCAACATGTAGCCCATTGGGCACATGTGGGCCTCTGGCTAGTTTTGTGGGGCCCACTTCCCCACTGCACTGCTGAAGTTGCCTCAAATTTGGTGACACAACGGTGGTGGCAGCAGGGGTGGGGTGGGGAATGCAGATTTTCCTTTGAAATAAAGCATGTGGGGAGCCTGTCCCTTGCCTTGTTTTAAAGCAGAATCATGCTCCCTGGACACTTCTCCCCATGCACAGTGTTTTAAAGGGAAATTGGCCTTCCTCCCCATGTAACTGAATTTGGGTAGCAAATTTGCCTCCGTGGCAGCAGGGTGCGGTCCCTGGTGCGTTCTAGGTAGGATTGGCCCCCAACCCCCTGGACATTGTCCACTCCTGATGTAGGGGGTCATTGGGGCAGAGTAGTAATACCCAGATGTGGGTGAGCCACCACTTCCCCAGTCCCCAAATCAACCTGGCTGCTCCAATGTTCAGACTGAATGGTCAGACACCCCACTTCTTTGCAGCTCTCCTGCCGTTTGCCAGTTCTCCCTAGTTCCCCAAGGGAGAACACATACTTACCTTAAAGAAAGGGGGCACGTGGTGACAGAATACAGGTAAGTGAGGTAGGCAGCTCTGTCCAACCCAGGAAAGGCCCTCTGTGGACTCTGCTTGGGTGAATCGAGCTGTCAATTGCAACTGGAAACTATGGGGCTTCAATGTTTGACATGTCCCAAGAGTGGAAGCACAAAGCTGCCAGCCATTTACAACTGGGGTTCGTTGGGCTCATCAGCCCCATGAACCCCAACCACAATGGGGTTCCACACAAGCCACAGAGAGACTGCACAGAGCTGTCAGACATTTGCAGCTAGTAATCCGGTATCCCTCTCCATTGGAATGGAGCTAGCACAGTTAGCAAGCCTCACAATTCTTGTGGACTCAGGCAGAGTGCAATCTGAGTCTGAGTCCAGGTACACTTGAAAGAGGGTGGGCATACCCAAAACTGAGCCCACTCTAATTCAAGCTGGGATGCTCATATTTTTTAATAACTCACCATATATCTCACCATGTCAATATCTACCTTGGGGCTGAAGTCTATTCTATTGGCTGCAAAAGGGCAGCAGGTGTGCCCTTGCCTCTCTATGAGAACTTTGTGGCTAGATCCTATAATGAATGGGCCTGGAATCTGCTCAAAGCTTTGCAATACACAGCTGCAACATATCTGAGCCCAAAGGAAGGGTGTTAGTTATATAACCCACAAGCCTTTAACTGACTTGTGTGCCTTTGCAGAGCATCTTCCACTATATGCTCTTCCTCATCCAATCAAATAAGAAGAGAAGGCTTTGTTCCATACTTCCTCCTCTAAGAAGTGAGGTAACTTTTTTTTAAAGCATCGCATCTGCACTGTTGAAAGACCTGTAACTGTATACCTGAAGTCCATCCCATGGGTGGGTCATTAATATAAAATGATCACCCACAATCCCAGCTGGGTGGTGATTAAAGAACAATCTGATTAGCTCCACCCGTATTATTTTGATTTGACCTTGAGAACGATTTCAGGGCTTTAAACACTTGCCTCTTGCACAACATCCTGCTCTGAGTCCAAGAATGGAGAAGTTTGGTGGCACCTCAATTTTGGCTTAATTATTTAATGTGAAGTTAAAAGATGTCTACGTATCTGTGGCACCATATGTGATATGATAACCTGGAATGAAGCCACACTGAAATCAATGGAACTTTATATATGTAGAGATGTATAGAATTGCAGTGTAAAGAGTATTAAAAGTATGTGTGTAATCTATAGCTTGTGAAATTTCAGTCTGACTTCCTGAAATCTAATCTATTTAAAAACCTGTATGTGGAACAATTTTAGTCCTTCTTGCATACCAATATCTACCCAAAGTAGCCAATAAAAATAATTGTGTATGGTGTTTTCTAAATGTATGCAATGGTAAATTTCTGCATTGTAAAATCTCTCTAGGCACTTAAGAGCAAGGGAACTTCTGCCCCACACCACACCACACTGAGTGCATATTTTATTTTATCATTTGGAAATAAATGAGGACCTCTTCTCCTCTACTTAGTAAACATAACACACGGACACTAGGTTCAGACAACACGATAAGCCACACTCAGGGGTTGAGTGTGGATTGTTGTTGAAACATGGGTTCTCGTGTTGTCTGAATGAACCCAGCCAAGATAACAAACCATGGTGAACAAGCCACAGTTCACAACCCAACAACGAACCATGAGTTCTCTTCATGGTTAACAAGCCATGGCTTGTTAGTGCAGCTGGATTCAGACAACACAATAACCCTTGTTTCAGCAACCCACAGTTCAATGACAACCCACACTCAACCCATACTCAACCCTTGAATGTGGGTTATCATGTTGTCTGAACCCATTCGGAGTGTCTGTGTTATGGTGTAGAGTAGCAGTATGTCAACTCCAGTTACACCAAATTGTTAATTCAGAGCCTGCTTCATTTCAGAAAGAATTCTGCACAGCATGAAAGTATGCTCGGGGCTGCAAAAGTTTGATGCAATGAAAATACAATCATTGTATTGTTTTTATATTGCTTCTCTCTTCATTACCAACAATCCTAGAAGACCAAGGCCTGGGTGAAATGGACTATGAGATGATCTGGAAACTCCAGTACAGTCTGATGCAGACCAAGGCTGGCCATGTACACATTGCCAAAAAAAGAAGAAATGCATTGCCAAAAAAGAGGACAAAATATTACACTGATCTGCATAACGTTTGCATATGCTAATCCATATATTCATATGCAAATTCAGAAATAATAATTATTATTATTTGAATAGAAATGCAATATATCTCACCCTAGTGGGGAAGATTGTGACCTATGTACCTGCTCACTCTGCTGTCCAGGTTCTAACTGCACATGGGCAATGTCAGTGTCCTGTTTTTCTTTTGATGGTTCTTTCTCTTTAAATCAGACTTGGACTGGACAGCCCTTCAGAAAGAGGACTGCCCTTTAACAGCCCTTCAAATACAGGACTATCCTTTGTAAAGTAAGTACAGAGGACAGTACTCACCTGTACCTAGTTACCCTACACATATAATGTACTGAAGTTCACTTAGGCTACAATCTTATACATACCTACCTGGAATAATGGCCCACTGAATTCAGTGTGTCTTACTTCTGAGTAGACATACCTAGGATTGTGCTGTTAATATGGAATAGTTAAAACATAGTGCTCTTTATCTGCCATGTTAAAGGCCTAATACAGATAACCGACTTATCAAGCGGTAAGGTTTTCTACCACAGCTTTGCTCTTCTTCTCTACTAATGAAATTATTGTTGTTATTATTATTTACTCCATCAAAGTGTATACAGAAACAGAATAAAAGAGGAAGGGTTCCTGTCCCAAAGACTTGCAGTCTAAAATTAGACAAAGGGAAGGCAAGTAGAGGCAGGGGTAAACGGGGAAGCAGCCTTCCTCAATCTGGTGGCCTCCAGATGTGTTGGACTCCCGGCTGGCTGAGTTGTGGTCCAACACACCTGGAGGGCACCAGGTTGGGGAAGGCTGCAATATGTGATGGTTTCAGCTGCATGTTCTTAGGCTTAGTTACAGTCTGAATTACAGTAGTACATGGCAACTAGAGAGTTGTGCCAATTTAAGGTGTCTTGGAAAAGGTGGCTTTTCAGGAGGGATTTGAAGGATGTAAGAGAGATGACATCATTCACGTGTTCTGAAAGGGAGTTCCAAGCATATGGGGCAGCAAGAGAGTCTTTTGAGGGAGCAAGGGACCTTGTAAAGCAGAAGTAGGCAACATGTGGACCCCCAGATGTTTTAGACTTCAACTCCCATCATCCCTCACCATTGGCTTTCTTGGGTGGTGCTGATGGGAGTTGAAGTCCAAATCATCTGGCTACAAGTTTCCCACCCCTGCACTTATCAAGTGGTAAGTCAGTCTTCCTCACATTAACCAATTGGTAGGTTGGCTGTCTGTGTTAACAATCAGAGGCAAGTTACATTGCGTGGGGAAAGTATTTCCTTGAGCTATAAAGTCTCATGGTTAGAGTTGTTGTTTAAGGCACAGCTTGTCTTCTCTGCTTTTTATCTCAGCTAACAACAAGATTAAAAAAGAAAAAAGCATCAATATCAGTAGTTGGAGACAGCTTTTGTATGTAAAAAGGTTTTCACTCATCAGTAGAAGGAGAACAAGTGGTTAGGTAGATCTCCCTGAGCAGGGAGTTCCAAAGGTTAGGTGTCACAAAAGAATGGACCCTCCATCCTTCATGGTAGGTGCCTGCAGTGAGAAGGAAGTCGAGAGGGCATGCACCTTGGGATATGCCAAGCTTCTAGACCTCCCAAAGTCTCATGAGACTCATGATTTAGAGTCAAAAGAGATGTAATGGTACCAGGCTCATTTGTTTAATGTCACATGTCTATGTATAAACTGGAGGAGGGTGAGGTTGGTTTCCTTAGTCTGCAACAAAGTGAGTATCCATCTTGTTTATTTGTTCCTATCAAAACACATCAAAACATAAGTGAAGATTTTTAAAAAAACCAAACCTCAGAAATATTTAAGTATTTCAAGTACTATACACAACACTTGGAAGAAAAATCTGAAATCTTTATAAACGGTTAAGACCATTTCCCACTGTGATAGATATCCCATTCCTTGGGCAGCATAGAAATGCAGAGAATTCAGAAATTATCATGTGATGGTAGACTCAGGAGGCATCACACCTAGATTCTAATGTGCTCCATAGGTCATCTATATTAGGAGATGGCAATTTCAAAACTGTCTAGCAAAAGTGATATTCTGATAATGGCAGGTTTAGAGAAGAAACAATGGCTTGGATCCAAATATCACCCACAGAGGAGAGTGGATGGAAGCTGGCTTTCCCATCCCATTCCCTCCTCTCTCTGCAGCCCTGGAGACCACCTGGAGGTGCTTCTTCAATGGCTGGGGACCCTGCTGAGTGGAGTGGGCTGTGGTACAGGGGGCTGAAGATGAAGTTGGAAGATCACAGAAAATTGGGTGGAGGTACCTTCTGTGGATGGAGCAGAAAGTGTTTCTGCCCATTTTTTCTATGCTTTCCCCCTCAGCCATCCCATGCCTCAGCCTATGCAGACAGCAAGGTCCTCAACCCTCAAGGGGCCATTTGCAGGGAGCTCTGTGATCTGGTGGGGAAAGCAGGGGCAGGAAAGCCAGCTTCCGCCAGCCTGCTTCCAGGGGCAGATATCTGGATCCAACCCAATAACTTTTCAAATGAGATATCTGTTACTACTATATACTAAACAGAGTTTAGGACAAGCCTATGTACAATGATGGAAACAGCAAGCAAATCATACAGGTAGTAGTTGTTGTTCTGTTTATAGCTTTTCTTATCTCAAGGACTCCAGGTGAGTAATAGCTTGATACTATTGGGAAAAACACATCTTTCTTGTTTCAAAGTCTCATCGTTCAAAGAAGATAAAGATAGAGGAAGATGAAGCCAGGTGGATAAAGCAAAAGAGATCCTGTGGTATAGGCTTAACCTGAAACCTTCTCATGTGTGTGGCTAGGCTTCAGTATGTGCCCAAGATTTGCATACCAAGACATATATACCCTTGGGTCCTGCATACCAAGATGTGTATATGTGTATCCCTGGAAATAATAATATTTTATTTTTATTATTACATTTATATCCCACCATTTTCCCACTAAGGAACCCAAGCTGGTTTACACGATCCTTCTCCTCTCCATTTTATTCTCACAATAACCTCATGAGGTAGGTTAAGCTGAAAGTCAGTGACTGGCCCAAAGTCACCCAGTGTGTTTCATGGCAAGTGGGGACTAGAAGATGGATCTCCCAAGCCCCAGTCCAACACCCTAACCACTATGCCACACTGGCTCTACTACTACTACTACTATCACTATTACCACTACTACTATACTACTACTACTACTACTACTACTACTAATAATAATAATAATAATAATAATTCCCTATCGCTTTTCTTGTTTAAGAGTGTGAAGTCTGTGAATGTGTATTTCTGTATATTGACAACTTCTCAATCTACTTAGGACATATGACAACACCACTAACCTTTAAAGGAACATCTTGACAGCTATATGTCACCATGTTACCAGGAAGCACAGAGGCAGAATGGACAATGGTATGAACGTTTGTATTTGGATAGCTGTTTTGGTGACTGCATTTCAGTTGTTGATGGAGTAATCCCTGTGTAAAATAGTTTATTATTTTATAGATACAAGCACACTCTTGCCTTCTCTCTCTCTCTCTCTCCCCCTCTCCCCCCCCCCCCCTCTCTCTCTCTCACACACACACACACACACACACGTATCAGTTTATATAGCAGTTTGGGCATCATTAGGATGAAAGGCACTATAAACGTAAGATATTATTAAAAATGGGATAAGTAAATGGAAAGAAAAGGCAGATAAACCTTGGCAGATCCCCCAGCTATTTCCAACCATGCAAAGGAGAAGGCCTTGAGCAGATTATCTCCCCTTAAGCCTGCCTTTCAGGCCTTGTGTCCTGAATTTATTCAGGATTAATCCTCTACTTCAAAAGAGATGTTGCTACTTAAACAGCAATACATTTCCTTCCTGCACTCATCTATTGCCCTTTTCACCCCAGTGAGACTCAGTGGGGGTAAGTTGAGTGTTCTTTCTCAGTCTGCAGTGAGAACTATTGTAGAGTGACTTGTCTTTTTTCAGAAATATCAGGTACCTTAGACAGGTATCTTTGGGGAAGGTTGATCCTGTTTCCTTCAACACTCAATAAGATTCCAACCAGCAGAAGTGCCCTCCTCCTTCCCTGGGCCTTTCATTGAAGGCATGTAAAAAGAGAAGCTAGACTAAGCAATATTCTTCATTTTCCTTCAGTGACCCACTATTATGAAAATCTGAAATGGTGCTACTTCAGATGTACATTGGTCTCTCAAAGGCCACAGAAGACTACAATTATTTAAAAAAGAGTATTAAGACTGTTTTTCAAATCTTGCTCTACTATACTGATTGATTTTAGGAAGTAACAGCTGCTCACTGTAGGGTTCTCATCATCCTTCTTTGTCCATCCTATTCTAAAGATATTAGTAAATTCTCTTCTAGCTCTGTTCTCTATTAAATCATAAGAACAGAAGCTGGCCTTTCAAATGAAACTGCTTTAGGGTTACCCTGGAAATCTAGACTGGTCTGGACTGTACAGGAAGTGACTGAATGCCCAGAACAACCTTCACCCAGGGTGTGCATAATGTCCCAAAATAAAATGGTACATGATGTTGCAACTGGGCACTTTTTGCAAGTTCCTGGATCCCTCGTCCCTGGCCTGCTTGGCCTGCTTAATTTCTCCCCCAAGCTACTGTGTGTGTGTCTGCCTGTTGAACTCAGGTAATCCTGCAGCACCTGACACAGTAAAGATGGATGGATGGATTAGGCTCTTTCTGGTCCATATCACATTTGCATGTGATCATATGTCAATTCCCTCCTGCTTCAGTATTAATCTGCAATTTTTATTTTAATTCTCATGAAATTTTCACTTCAATACATATTTTTAAATGCATTTATTCACAAGGCACACATTTCTAAATCTGTATCTTCTCAAAATTTTGACATGTTTCTTGGTTTTTGAGTCGAACATGGGGGAGCGCAAAAGCTGGTGGGTAACTCTTAGTCCAGGAGGTATGGATCAGGTCAATTCATATTGGAGTTCATAAAGAACAAATTCCTCAAGTATCCCTAATGATATCTGGCTCCTGCTTGCTCATCCACTCATCAATAAGGCAGTAGTTTAACATTCCTTTATGTACATGGCTGCACTTTCAGGCTCTGGTTCACATCCAGTCTTTTTCGCTAGTTGGCTTTCAAGGAATATTCTTCACAGTCTCCTCTTTCTTAAAAGAATTAAGATGGATTCTCAAAACCATTTGTTCAACATCAAGGTGACTTACTTTCAAGAAGATATGCCAGCATTGTGAACGATTCATCATCATGTCCTCAGATTTGAAGAACAATGCTGTGTTCATAAGTCTTCACAAATCACAGTTTTCAAATATGGCTTTGCTACTAGTTTGAAAGCATGTTGTGCCATTCAAAGGAAAAAGATGTATGTGTATATTTATCATAAGGTATCTTTTTTAAGGTGAAAAAACACTGTACCCTGAACATTTTTCCAAAGAAAAGCAGGAGGGGGGCAGGATAATTCTCATTTTAGGATAACAAATATCTTAGCATTTGTGTATAATTGAGACTATTGGCCTTCAGCTTCTGGGTCATGACCTAAAACTGGGATGAAGCAGTGACACCACCACCATTTTATTTGGGGCTGGGTGAGTGGAAGTATGTTTTTAAGAGAAGCTGGAGTGAGGGAGAGAAAAAGAGAAAGAAAGAGGAAAAAAGACTGGGAAGATGACTTACATTAAAAATTAGAAGTGGGTCCTCTGTTGCAGATTGGCATTAAAGGTAGGTCCAGGATTGAAAAGGCAGCATGTACACTATTTATTTATACTACTAGAACAACTTTGAAGCCAATCAACAAGATTTTGTGCCATGAGTTCCCATTAGCTACTTCATACTCTTTAGAATGTTCAAAGCACAATAATAGAAGCTCAGCTAGGTTAGGAAAGGTAGTACCAAGTCGAAGAGGTCACAAGCATGGTTAACAAGCAAGGTCAAGGAAGCTATTAGAGAAAAGAAGGCTTCTTCAGAAAATGCAGGTCTTGCCCGAATGACGAAAACGAAAGGGAGCACAAGCTTGCGCAAACGAGATGCAAGCATACAATAAGAGCTGCAAAAAGCATTTTTAGGAGCATATCAGTAACAACATCAAAGCCAATAATAACCAGTTTTTTAAATATATCAGGAGCAGGAAACCAGCTAGGGAGACAATTGGACCATTGGATGACAATGGAGTTAAAAGAGTACTAAAGGAGGAGGAGATTGCAGAGAAACTGAATGAATTCTTTTTTATCTAACTTCATTGTAGAAAATATACAACAGATACCTGTGCCTGAACTGATGTTTTCAGGAAGGGAGTCTGAGGAATTGAGGCAAATACTGGTGACAAAAAGATGAAGTTCTCAGCTTTACTGATAGTTAATAAATCACTGGGCCCAGATAGTATCCATCCTAGAGTTCTTAAAGAACTCAAATATTAAATTGCTGATCTTCTAACAAAAATATGTAATATGTTCCTAAAATCAGCCTTTGTGCCAGAGGACTGGAGGACTGGACTAACCTTTTAGAGTTCTTTGAGAGTATCAATAAACATGTGGACAGGGGTGATCCAGTAAACACAGTTTACTTGAACTTTTCAAAAGGATTTTGACAAAGTCCCTCACCAAAGACTCCTGAGAAAACTTAGCAGTCATGGAATAAGAGGAGAGGTCCTCTTATGAATCAGTAACTGGTTAAAGAACAGGAAGCAGAGAGTAGGAATGACTGGTAAATTCTCCCAGTGGAGGGATGTATACAGTGGGATCCCACAGGGATCTGTATTGGGACCAATGCTTTTCAACTTATTCATAAATGATCTGGTATTAGAAGCAGTGAAGTGGCCAAGTTTGCTGATGACACCAAATTATTTAGGGTGGTTAAAACAAAAAAGGATTGGGAGGACCTCCAAAAGGATCTCTCCAAACTGACAGAATGGGCATCAAATTGGCAAATGTGATTCAATGTAAGCAAGTGTAAAGTAATGCACATTGGAGCAAAATAATAATAATACCAACTTCAAGTATAAGATGATGGGATCTGAGCTAGCAGTGACTGACCAAGAAAGAAATCTTGGGGTTGTGGTGGACAGCTTGATGAAAATGTCAACCTAGTGTGTGGCAGCTGTGAAAAAGGTGAATTCCATGTTGGGTATAATTAGAAAGGAATTGAAAATAAAACGGCGAATCATACTCCCCTTATAAAAATGTATGGTGTGACCACACTTAGAATACTGTGTACAGGAATACTGTGTACAGTTCTGGTCACCACACCTAAAAGGGATATTGTAGAGTTGGGACAAGTGTAGAAACGGGCAACTAAAATGATCAAGGGGCTGGAGCAACTGCCCTACGAGGAAAGGTTATAACATCTGGGATTGTTTAGCTTAGAAAAAAAGGCAAGTAAGGGAAGACATGATAGAGGTGTACAAAGTATGCATGGTGTGCAGAAAGTGGATAGGGAGAAATTTTTCTCCCTCTCTTATAATACAAGAACCCAGGGTCATCCCATGAAGCTGAATGGTGGAAGCTTCAGGACAGATAAAAGGAAGTACTTCTTCACACAGCTCATAGTTAATACTATGGAATTCACTTCCACAAGATGTAATGATGGCCACCAATCTGGATGGCTATAAAAGGAGATTGGACAAATTCCTGGAGGAGAAGTCTATCAATGGCTACTAGTCCTGATTGGCTATATGCTACCTCCAGTATCAGGGGCAGCAGGATGCCTCTGTACTCCAGTTGCTGGGGAACTTGGGTGGGAGGGTGCTGTTGCACTCATGTCCTCCTTTGGGTTTCCCATGGGCAGCTGTTTGGCCACAGTATGAACAGAATGCTGCAGCTGGACTAGATGGATGCTTGGTCTGATTCAGAATGGCTCTTCTTATGTTCTTAAACACGTCACATACTTCATCTTAGTAATCTGACAGCAATCCTGTAAGATAGATAGGTCAGTCCTTTCACACCCATCTTGCTGATGAGAGAGAGAGAAATTTGTCTACAGCCACCTACACCTTGTGAGTTCATGGCTAAATTTAAAACAGGGACTTCCTAGTTACATCTCTCAGGGCACAATCCTATCAGGATGCCTGTATGTCCCCGAACTCAGAGACTTATTGGCATCCAATGCATAGAGGGAGGAGCAATGGAGGTGATCTTTGCCTCTGCATTCTCTCACTGCATTTTCGCTCGATGAGCTTTGTTGCCCTTCTAGCTGGAGCATCTCTCGGAGGGGAAGGGAAAGAAGCTGGAGCGGCTTCAGGATACCTCATATCCTGGCCTCCCTGGTCTCCTCCCCTCCCCGTACTCCTTTACCTGTCTCCAAGGTCACATTCCCGATCTCGGAAAACAGCCAGTGCGGTTCTTTCCACTCCAGCTGTGAGGGGGTGGGGGTGGGGACCTCCGATTCCCAGTTTCGGAATGCAGTCTCTGACCTTGGAGCTGGGAATCCAAAAAATCCTATGGCCCCTCAAATTCTGTCTAGGGGACATAGGATTGCTCCCTCTGCCACTGCTTTACAGAATAGGTACTTTATTAAAAGTCATTTCCAATTTAGGGGTGGGCAAATCTGAGAGTGTTGGTTTCTCTCAGTTTCCCGGTTTCCCAGTTTAAATTCGCTTTGTCATGGACTTTGAGAAATTTTCCAACCTTTTGTTCAGTTCATCCCAAACTTTTAGATTTTTTTTTAAGTGCATGAAAATTTGTAAACATGTTTGTGCACATTTCTCGCAGTGCATGCATTTTTGTATTAATTGTATGTAATTTTGGCCAAAATGCATATTTTTTTGCAAACTATTTCCCAAATATAACAATTTTAAAATGATATCTTCATTAATATACACATTTTTGTGCATGTTTCCCTAATATATGCATTTCTGAACACATTTTTGTACTTGTACTCATTTTTAAACTGGAGAACTCCACTGCAAAATATGGAGAATTTCAAATTCTGAAGAATGACTGAGTTTCATTTCACATCTCGGTTCAAAAGTGCAAAGTTAAGGAAGCTCACAATAAGATGGAAACTGAACAAATTTGTCCCCCAAATCTGATTTCCATGTGGCTTTTTTAGCCTTGCTAAATTAGGTTCATCATCAAAAGGAGGACAGGAGAATCCAAACAAAACTCTCTTCCTTGAGATAAACATCTCTGCACATCCAAAGGTATATTCTGTATGGGTTTTTCAGTATTTTTCATCCACAAAGGCAACCTCCTTTTTTGAGCATCTGTGTATTTTTAAAAAGAAAGAATCTGTAAAATACACAACTCACGTGCATTATTACGTCAGATGCAGTAGACATCGGCAAGACGATGAAAGCAGGGATTTCATATTAGGAGCATTAATGTCATTGATTTTATTTTTCAAGAACAAAAGGGTTAAAGTGCATTTTCAAGGTGGGGGAGTGGGGCTCCATTATGCTAACCCTTTGTATACCAATGAAGCTGGTAACCGGTCCTTTTTGACAACAAAACTGCTTTTGTGAAGAAGCCCATTAATTTGCAATCATAATGAACTGGAAATGCTGACTCCTGAAATATGCGATCGCCTATATCCCTAACATGCATTTAAAGCAGTAAGGAAGAGCCCATGCTACAGCAGCAGCAGCAGCAGCAGCAGCAGCAGCAGCAGCAGCAAGTAATTGGTTTATTGCCCTGAAGAGTCAGTGACAAGTAAAGCAGTTGGTAGTGGAGCTTTCATCACAGGTTATTCTTTAAAGAAAAAAATAAAAAAAATAACTAATTTAAACCTCCTCAAGCACAGACACAAACTGCTCCACCTGGGAGTGGGTCTCCTGAGGGTTCATTATGTTACCAACATTTTAGATGTAAGAATCAACAACTAAACATTATTCTATCCTTTGCCAGGTGATTGCTGTAGTATGCTCAATTTTGGCAATAATAATAACAATAAAAATAATAAGAACTTTTAGAAAAATCCCCGAGTTGGAAATAATCTGAAATATCAACTTATGTGTATACAAAGCTACTTCTCTTCAAATCTCATAAATAGACAGTATACACACACACACACACACACACACACACACACTGCAAGGCTCATGAATATAGTATTGGTGTCAACCTGACCTGGTTGGAATTAAAGTTCTGCAATTAAATATCTATTAACTCAGTCCCAATGCACCAGCTAAATAGGGGTCTAGGCTGGGAAATTGCACCCAGTTCTTAGGGAGCTGGATTCTATTTGTAAAATTAAATACTGGGAGGAAAAAAACCCAACCACTCACAATATTATTTTGCACTGAATATTTACAGTGCAATCCTATACTATTCTACTCCGAAACAGGTCTTATTAAGTTAAATGGGGCTTACTCCTAGGTAAGTGTGTACAAGATTGCAGCTTTAGGCACCTGGCTGACCAGGTACCTTGGAAATTTTCCATCCTGCCTGTACACTTGTCAGTGCAGAGTTCATTCTTACAGTAGCTTATATTACAATCCTATGAGGCTGCCCGTAACCCTCCAAATTTGGAGGATTACAGGCATCCAATGAGGGCTGGAGGTGTGCGGAGGATAGAATATTCCCCATGCTCCTTCTGCCCTCAAAAACAACTAGACAGACGATTTTGGCCATCTAAATGTTTCTCCCCTCCTCGTGAGAAGGAGAGGCTGAGGCGCCACCTGGATTCCTAGGAATCCAGCGGTGGCTTGCTCCTCCCCATCCTGCCCCCTGGGAATGCTCCCCCACAGGGGAACCAAGTACGTTCCATGTTTAGTTCCCTGCCAGTGCGGAAAGAACCGTGCTGGCTACGAGGTGACGGGTTGAGGCCCCAGCCTGGCCTTCAGAAGATTTACGACCAACATTGCTTTTCTTCCCTTGGCATTTCTCCTTTCTGCTAACTCCACAGACCATTGCCCAGCCTGAAGCAGAAAAAGCTGTACTTTGTAATTCCACAAAACTTAATTTCTCCACTATCTGTGGATGCAGAGGCTGTACTGCCGCCATTACACCGACCGTGGGAGCTTCCTCCTCTGAGCCAGAAGATGCAGCCTCGCCCTTGCTTTCACCCACAGATTCAGCCTCCTCCGAGCCGTTTGTATCTGCTGGAATGTCCTCCCCCTTTTCCCCTCTTACCAAATTCTGGTACAGGATCAGGAGTTGGTTCCTCTTTGATGCCTTCCTCTGCCATCAATCACTGCATTGCACTGGAGCTGAAGCTGTTGCCAAAGCCGAGTCAGGGAATGGGTCAGGAATTGGATCTGGGCCCATAACCCTGTTGGTGCTGAAAGAGATTTATAATCCAATCTGTGTGCTAGCGTAGCCTGGCATTCCACATGCAGATAGCAGAGTGAATCTCTCACACAGCAGTAGCATGCAGCAGACCCTGTAATGACTCAGCCTCTCTAGTTTCTCCAGCTGCAGATTAATCCAGATTAATCCAGGATTCAGGAAACACTCTGTGACACCAACAGGTCTAATCTACCTGTTTATTTACTTATTCAAAGTAAGCACTACAGAGTATACATTTCCTAGTTACAGTCCATGTGCAGAGTATAAATGCATAGCAAGCATTAGTCCAGTGGAGAGAAGTGGAACTTCACCCCACCAATGCAAAGCGTTACATTGTTGCAGTTGCAGAAACAAAAGAAGAAGAAAACAAGAACAAAATCCTTCCCCTTAAAATGGCTTCTGTCTGGGACAGTTCACTACGTCAAAGAGAAAAACAAACACGTGACTGCTGGTTTGCCGAGTTCCCAGATAACTTGTTTCCCAGCCTTGAGTCTGAGAATAGCCTCCTGCCAGACATAATAGAACTGCTGCCACAGCCAATGCTCCCAAACATGTAAAATACAAGTGCTCACAGTTTGTAGCTGATAATACATCACAACAGAGCAGGTGCTCCATGACACTGTGACCCCGGTAAGAATTTTCAAGATCTTGGCCAAGCGGGGACTAGAACCCGGATCTCCTGAGTCCCAGTCCAACCACTACGCCACACTGACTTTCCTCCTCCTCCTCCTCCTCCTCCTCCTCCTCCTCTCTCTCTCTCTCTCTCTCTCTCTCTCTTTCTTGTTGCAGAGTGAATCCTCACATACTGACAGAGAATGCATCATTCTTACATGTCCTTTTACAAGGATAATGAACCTACTCAAAGGAGTATGTAATACATTTCAATCCAATGATCAAATACAAATAGAAATTCTAGATGAGCAAAAGAGCGTAAAAGGCCAATGGTAAATAAGACATCACATTCAAACTCTGACCATTTGAGCTATGGTAGAACTGAAGCTATGATCTTGCTGTTCAAATGTAAGCTAGTGCAGAGCGTACTGGAAAACTGTATGTAAGTGGCAAATGAGGGATAACAAGTGGGAAATACATTTCCCATCCTCTTCAACCCCCTCATTCACTACTGAAAAGTGGCAAACATACGTAGATAGTCTACTGTAGACCAAGGCCTTTCCCACAAATAGCCTAGGCCCCATAAAGCTTGCTCCTGGGAGTGAGCAGGAAGCCTATGTATGAGTAGGCCTAGGGGTGCCTGGATGCCTAAGAGGAGAAACTGAAAGTCATACAACTGTGTTGTATGAATTGTGGATTTCTGCATGCACCCAGCCCCCAGCCATGGGCATGGTGAAGGGAGGAGTGCTGTGGACATCTACTGCCAGTAGCTTCCACACCCTGTCCAGGAAGGTAGGCTGTGGAATAAAGATCAATAACAGTCCAGTTCCTATCAGTGAAGCAGAAAAAGCTGTCAGAGACGTCTTTACCTCACTTAATTTTGTTCCTGATCTATGGTACCTTTCCTCATATTTTGGGCATCTACTGCTGCTGTGTGTAGACACCTCTGGGCTTGCGTCTGCTCACCATTGAGACAGAGGTGATCTAAGCCCTTGTCTCTTATTGCTCCTCAAGTCCAAGGTAAGATGTAGAAAATGCATTCCTGGTGAATGCAAAAAGCTGGAACTGACTTTTTGCTTCATCTTCTTGAAGAGAACATTTCTTTGACCTCTGGTTCCTAGGAAGGATATTTTTTCCTGCTCTGTGAATGTATCCATTGCTAGTGAGTGAGAATCCTCCCATTAAAACAGTACTTTCATAGCCACTGGCAAAGTCTCATGCTGCTTCTTGAACCCTCCTTCAATCTTCTGATGCCCTAACAGTGGCTACCACATATTGTGCATTGTTGACACTCCACTGTGGCTACCTTCAGTGATGATGCAATATACAACACAAATGGAAATAGATAGATAGATAGATAGATAGATGATAGTATTATAATCTATAATACTACTATAAATACAACATACATAAGCACTGATAAATGTGTACCACCAAATTCAAGCACATCACAGCAAATACTCATAGTAATGGCAGACTTATGGACCACAGGGCCTAGCTCAGGTACATAGTGGCTTCATTTGATCATGGTCAGGAGTGCATGGCACAGTAGCAGAGTCATGATCTGATTGGAAGTATGGGACACAGCTATTGTATGAACCAGCAATTCCACCTGTTCACTCAACTGTCACAATCTGCACAATCATGATGGATTTTTTTTTTAAACAACCTGCTGTAATAATTCAAATTACAGCACATGTGTGTGGGAGTACTGGCTCATAAAATCTGCCTACCCATGTGATCCCCTCTGAGTTGCAGCCCCATCTGCTCCCCTGAACAATTGTGTGGTGACTACTGTCTAAAGCTTAAGAGAGAGAACCTCCTTTCTTACTTTGGTACTAGATGGAGTCCAATGACCACTTGGCGACATCATGGGTCAGGCAAGTCTCTTTGGAACCTCATACAGGGCTTCTCCTTCACCCTGAACCATGCTGCTAGTCTGGCAATAAAGCTGTTTTTCTTTCTATGCATGGATGGCCTTTTCTGATTTGAAGCATTTGCCTTAATTTCCTTGCGGATTGGGCGGTTTGAAAATCATACTGACATACAGAGTGGAAATACTCTGTATCCTAGTACAATTAAAGTTTCACATAAAATAATACCACCAAGGTCTGAAAACATCTTTTCTTCTGATAGAAAATGGCTGTATTAAAGAAGCAATTTAAGATGGAACCAGCTATCTTGTTCTCCCCACCCCTCCTCCTCCTCCTCCTCCTCCTCCTCCTCCTCCTCCTCCTTCATAAAAAGTGCACTACTCTGGTTTATGGAACACTTCAAACCAGAAATAAAATGAAAATGAATTAAAATGTATATATCATCTGCAGTACTTTCCATCATGTGAGATTTTTTCAGGTAGCCAACTGTTTTGAAATAAAATTCCTTGCAGTTGCTATAGTGATGATAATAAAGTTCCTGCCTCAATTTGTGTGATAGAGGTTCCTAGCAGAACACTTGAAGAGGTAAGCTAATCTAAATGAAGGCACCGTTAGTTCTCAAAGCAAGCCTGCTCGAATTTAGTTCACAATTACAGGACTCCTCCATTGTTGTCAATTGTATTATATGCACATTATCATAATCTTCTTCAAAGTGTCTGTAACAAATTACGTAGCAGGAGCAGCCCCATTCTCTTTACAGATTGATGCCAGTGGACAAAGGATATGGATGTTTGTAGCAATAATCAATGCCTAAATCAAAGACATTTCTCTATTAGCTTTTTGTTGTTGTTGTTCATTAAAAATCTTTATTTTTTTCTAACAATGCAACGATGGGTGTTATTTTGCTCCTGCGCTACATCACGATCCACTCGCATTTTATCTCTGCAGTGATGCAAACGAAATAGCTTAAAAGCAGACAGTTACCTGTCAAAACGGATGACTCATCAAAGCAATGTCAAAGATAAAAACAGCATTGCCTCAGATATACGTTCTCTTACAGCAATAAATTTTGCAAAATAACATAATTTACTTTAAACCATTTGTGACGCTAAATTCACTTCCCTAATAGCTGCTCTAGAAGAAATATATGCAAAACACCTGACAAAGCCAGAATGTCATTAAATACTATTTCAGATAAATAAAATACAACAGAAATAATAAGTCTGCCACTAAGAGATAAACCCAATAATCATGAAAACAACTATGCTTTTGTGATGTGCATCTGGGAAAAATACCTGAAACTTAGCAACTGGGGTAAAACTAGAGATAAACAGTTTTCCTTGTTCCATTCTTTTCTTCCAAAAGTTTGGTTTGTGCTGTGTTTGTGCTGTGTTTGGTTTGTGCTCCTCCTCAATTCCTGTTTAACTAGGAAAATTTCTAAAATTCCAGGATTGGATCATGTACAGTTTGCCACAGGCTTCAGTTCATTTGCATCTTTCCCCCCTCTAAATTACCAATGCACATTTGTACATTGAAAAAAACACTCCCCCCCCATACACACAGTCTTGATGTAATCTTACATATGATTACATCGTGTGTGTGTGTGTGTGTGTGGTGAATTACAGATGTGTGCATGTGCTCCTATGCATTGATTAAGCACCAGTGTTGGTATCAAACATATTTATACAAACTTAATATACAATGACATAAAGATTACTTTTTTGCAATGCTTTTTCAATGCATACATGCACATTGGTAATGTAGAGGAGAGAAAAGACACAACTGAACTGAATGAAGTGAAGGTTTATGGCAAATAGCACATGCACAGCATTATATACAAAATAAGATGTTTTAAAAACAACAACTCAAAACAAAAGAAGTCTCCTGGTGCATCAATTCCACTTCAAAAACAAGACCAGATAATTCAGAACTCCAATATTTTAATTTCGAAAGCATCTAACACAACTACATACATCCCAGTGCATGCCTAACTTTGGCACATGACTAACTTTCCATGCATAGCTGCCATTTTAAAAGCCATGCACTCTATGCTCTATGCTCTATGACTAACTTTCCATGCATAGCTGCCATTTTAAAAGCCATGCACTCTATGCTCTTGCAGCTCATTGGCATGGCTCCCGCTCATCAACATGAAATGCTTTTATTTATTAAAAAAATGTTAGTAAAGGATAATTAAAAATTAAAGTTCAATGACAGTTCATGTTTCAGTCATAAGGGCACAAAAACCGTGTTCAAAATATGTCACATAACAGGAGAGATCAAACAAATTAATGAAAGTGTCTGCCAGAGTTAATGGCCATGATGTCGGTAAGCTTTTAATTAATATATTTCAGGATTTTTTATTTTTTTTAAAAGCCCCATTGTAGCTGTACTCATTAGGACTTAGTGCTCTGCTAACCAAAAAACAAAACCAGTTGTTTTGATTTTACCATAGTGTGGATAACTCTCTCCTGCAATCTCAGTAACAGCATATGTTCCTTGGTCAAATGTGTGAAGCCTTAATCTGACCAATGACATTCAGGTCATGAGTACACATATGGTATGCCATACTGGCTCAATTAACCATCCATCAATTTAATTGCATAATACATCAGTCCTTGTATTCCTTTACTATTTACAGCAGCCAGATACAGCCTGAAAATATATGAAGAACAAAAACAATTTTCTGATGTTTGTTTACGTGAGATGGGCTATTAAAGAGAAACAATAATATAATTTATAAAGCTTTTTTCCCTTTTTACTTTCAGCAAAAATGTTTGACAGCTAAACTGATCAGGGACTGCTAGTTTTATAAATTATACTTATAATAAGCAAGCGTAGGTGGAAAGCAGGCTTACAAGAAAATTACAGTGCTTCAACTGATTCTAATCACATTAATGTAGGGATAAGGGAAAAAAAGAAGGTGTATTATTTAAACATTATGTAAATTCTAAAGAAAGTTAACATGCTGCAAAGTTATAAGTAGTGACACTGTGAGATTGGTAACTTGACTTTATGCAATCACTCCAGATATCAAATCATTCTGAATGATACTTGACAAAAATACCAACATAGTGACATATCTGTATGAAAAAACCCCAACCTGTATTTCAAAGCTGTGGTCCCATGCACATGTTGCATGTCCCTATGTCCAATTGAACCGAATAACTTTTAACTGTACCTGTGTGTCAGGAATCAGCCTATCAGTTTAACTCAGAGATCTAGCTATGTATACACAGTGATCTTTTAGACGTGTGAAGATCCCCATTCATTTCAGTGGAGGGAGTGGGCAAAAAGAAAGCTCTTTTCTTTGAAATGTATTGTGGGACTGTTCTGGATTGTGGAGCAATTTGGAATATCCATTCCTGGAGGAACAGTCATATATATTTGAATATATATATATATATATATATATATATATATATATATAAAATGTAAAACCATCAAAACTTCAATAACTAAGGATACAACCCTACACCCACTTTCCTGGGAGTAAGCCTCATCAAACTCAGTGGGACTTACTTCTGAGTAGATATGTATAGGATTGATCTGTAAGAGTTTCTGGCTTTGTACTCAAACTGAAGTTTGTTTGTTTGCATTTTTTTTTATTTTAAAGTCCAAATTAATATATGACTAAAAATAAAGTTCAGATTATCAACAACATTTGAAGATCTTACACACAATGTTTTCGTTTTTATTTTCTCCATATAAAACTGTTTGTAACCCTTCTAACCAAGGCCTTCATTTGACAATTCTCTGGGTATAACAACCGGTGCACAAAATCACAAACTGTCAGCCACAGGCCATAACATTATTGCAAGATTCTTTCTCTTACATGAACCAGCTCCAAACAGCTGATATCGTTCCCTTTCTGCTGTTCCTTTGGGGGTAAAAATCATTCTGGTGTGATTTGTCTTTACTGACCTGCGGTTGTTGCCTAGAATCAGATCTTCCCTTCATTTTTTTCATGGAAGAACACCCAGTGCTGGATATTTTCCTCCTTAGCATTGCTTATTCAGCCAGAACATACCAGAGCTGTCTTTTCCTACAAAGTAACAGTATCCCAACTGAGAAAGGGGGCATATTTAATCAGTGAGAACCCTAAAATAATATAATAATTTATTTTCTCTGTTATAAAATATTTGCACTGTTAAGGCATTTAATAATATCATGCGGAGTGTTTGTTCTGACAAAAAAAAAGTTACCTAATCTACTTTCAAAGCAAGAATAATAAAAGATGTGTTGGGCAAGGCATTGTTAGATCTCATCTCACAAGAAAAATAATGGCATATTGACGAAGGTCAAACACATGTTAGAATAAAGGAGCATTGAGAAGAGGTGAAGTGTCACAGTGTATCAGCATCAACCTAATGAGTTCAAAAGTGAACATAACATATAATTCTTATATGTTCAGAGTTGTATTTATTAGGCTTCTATGTAGTTACTCCTGATTTTTTTTAAAGATACAAGATAACCAGCACAAAGTAAGCTGAACTGAGAGGATCTACCAAAAGGACATGTAATTGACATTTAATAATTGAGGGGAGAGACCCTGAGATCAGTAGTAAATATAGAAAGGTGGTTGGCATGAAATGGAGTCAAAGGCGACAAGTCGCTGATCCCTACAGCTTAATTTGTGGTAATTCAGCACAAAACGGACAATTCTAGTGCAGTCAGCAATCATATAAGCAAAGGCAAACACAGAAACAGAAAAGTTTAGCCATTGTTTCACTCGATATTAGCGGTAAAGGCTTTGGCAAGTGTTTAATGGGCACCGTAACTAATGAAAGATGAGAAGAATATTTTTAAGGCAAGATGAGCAAAAATGGAAGAGGTTACTGCACTCAGCAATTAGTACAAACACTAATGTAGGTTTGTGAGGCAGGTATTCCATATGGAAGCCTGATTTACATGGTTTTTCTTCAAAATTCTAAAAGGAGGAGGTATCATGCAAATGCAAGGTTTACAAATGCAAGGGCCTCAATGTGCAACCTCTGTCCTACAAGTCGCGTCATGTGCATGGTGGAAGGTAAGTGCAGGTGCATGGTCCCTGGCCCAGCTTGCGCCCAGCTGAGCTGTTCAGGGTGGTTTGAGAGCTGAGTCAGGCGCCCCCCATCCTGAATCAGATTTTAGAACCTTCAGTAGCTTGCTGTGATGCTTTCAATGAGTTTTTTGTGGATAAAATCTCTTGGATATGAGCCAACTTGGATGCCGTCATTGGTACAGAGGTCAACAGTGGGGTGTCCAGCAACTCTTCTTGCATGATTAAATTAGATCACTTTCAGTCTGTGACTCTTGTTGACATGGACAAGCTGCTTGGACTGGTTAAAAAGACTACTTGCCCTCTCGATCCTTGCCCATCCTGGCTAGTAGTCCAGGGAGGGGAGACAGTAAAACGATTTTTGTTGAATATTGTTAATGCCTCCCTAAGAGAGGATAATTTTCCATCACACTTGAAAGAAGCAATTGTTAGACCGCTTCTGAAGAAACCCTCCCTTGATCCCCTGGATTTTAATAATTATAGGCCAGTGAGTAATCTTATCTACCATTTTGGGGCAAGGTAATCGAGGTGGTGGTGGCCATTCAACTCCAAGCTGTCTTGGATGAAACCAATTATCAAGACCCATTTCAAATTGGCTTCAGAGTGGGATGTGGAGTGGAGACTGCCATGGTCACCTTGGTGGATGATCTTTGCCTGGGAATCGATAGGGTGTGTGTGTCCATATTGATTCTTTTGGTCTTCTCAGTGGTGTTCGATACCATCAACCATGGTATCCTTCTGCACTGCCTGAGGGAGTTGGGGGCGCTGCTTTGCACTGGTTCCGCTCCTTCTTCTCAGGACGGTTTCAGATGGTGTCGCTCAGGGATAAGTGCTCCTCTAAAAAGGAGCTGTTATGTGGAGTCCCTCAGGGCTCCATTCTGTCCCCGATGCTGTTTAATATTTACATGAAACTGCTGGGAAAGATCATCAGGGGATTTGGGGCTGGGTGTTATCAGTATGCTGATGACACCCAAATCTATTTCTCCTTAACATCTTTATCCAAGGAAGGTATGACTCCTCTGAATGGCTGCCTGAGGTCAGTAATGGGCTGGATGAGGGAGAACAAACTGAAGTTGAATCCTGGCAAGACTGAGGTGCTCGTTGTGAAGGGTCCTAATTCAGGAATTGAGGTTTGTCAACCAGTTCTTGATGGGGTTGCACTCCCGCTGAAGGAACAAGTTCATAGCTTGGGGGTACTACTTCTTGATCTGCCCCTGCTCCTGGAACCTCAGGTGGAGGCAATGGCGAGAAGTGCCTGTTATCAGCTTCAGCTGATATGCCACCTATGCCCATCCCTGGAACATGTGGACTTAGTAACGGTGGTGCATGCGCTGGTAACCTCTAGGTTTGATTTCTGTAATGCGCTATACTTGGGGCTGCCTGTATATTTGGTTCGGAAACTTCAACTAGTGCAAAATATGGCAGCCAGGTTGGTCTCCGGGACACCCCATGGAGACCATATAACACCGGTTTTAAGATCGCTACTTAAGGTCCTCTGAAGGTCAGCTGTTGCAGCTGCCCAATGTGGGACTGGCAGCTGTACGTCGATGGACTTTTTCCTTTGCTTCCCCTCAGTTGTGGAATGATCTGCCAATTGAAATGCGTTTGAATGTTTTTAAGCAGGCACTGAAGACTTTACTATTCTGGCAGGCCTTCCATTTATAGTATTTTATTACACTTTTATGAAACTTGTATCAATTTTTATGGAATGTTATGGAATTTTTATTCTGTTTTTATGCTTAATTGTATTAGTTAGGTAGTTTTAATTGTATATTATTGTATATTTGTTTTGTTTGATTATGATCTTGTATGCCGCCTAGGGCATTTGTGTATAGGTGGGATATAAACTGAATAAATAATAAATAAATAAATGCAAAAAGAGGCATAGTCCTTTAGCCTGGCAAGTATGTGAACTGGGCCAATGTGGGGGATGGTCACACCTTACTAGTAAAAGATGAATGCCACCACAGGTGGTGGATCTACTTCTGTAAACTGCCTCCACACACAGAACTTGGATTAAATGTAGATATGAAGATTGGCTACCAGGTAACTGTGTAAAAATCAGATGTGAAAGAGGTCCAGGTGGTAAGGCAGAAAATGAAGATCAGCTGGCCATAACAATATCGGTCCCAAATATTTTCAATTGGTGGTTCATCTGCTGTCAGGAAGGTGTTCCAATATATCTAGAAGAAAAACAGCATGCTCGATAACTTGTAAACCACCAAAGGAACTTTTTGTTATTGGGTAGTATATACATATTGAGTAAACAAATAAATACATAAATCATAATGTTGCTCTACAAAGAAGGCTCAGTCACAGGTTTAGCCAGTAATATGCCTGTATGGCTTTAAAAACATGGCTTTTCAGGTGGGAATATGGGGTGGGTTAGGATTTTTAAAAAAACTTTTATATTGTTTTAATTGTGATTGAATGGTGTTTTAATTGTGTTTTATTGTATCTTATCCTAACTGTACATCGCCCAGGGTGGCTGGGTGACCCGCCAGATGGGCGATTTAAAAATATAATAAATAAAATAAAATGTCCCATAAGCTTTAAATGGGTCTACTCTAGATATGGCTAAATCTGGATCCAACCCACAGAGTAGAACAAAACAGCTTTTGACCAGCGCATCAACATTTGTTATTTTGATGCTCTGGTCAAAAGATTGGTTGAGTGGATTTGAGTGGAGTACTGATCCTATCTCCACGCTGACTTTACATGGTTGTGTCAACTTGTCCCTTCTTTGTTGTGACAATGCTGCTTACAGACACCCACAGCCAGTTCCTTGGGACAAGACTGATGCTTGATGGAGCTGGTGCACTTGGCAGATTCACTCCACAGAAACTGCTTTAAATAACTGCATTGGTGGCTGTGATCACCAATGCAGTTCAAAAAATTCCTCCTTCTTTCCTTCCCAGCCTGCAAAAGGAATTTTGGCTTTCCTTACTTTTCCTGGGAAGTAGAACCTTGTGCACTAAGGATCCATTGAGAATCAAAGTTGTCCTTATGAGACGCAAATAATATATGAGGATTCAATTTTTCTCAGTGCAGCACTAACTTGGTAAACACATACATGAATGTGGCTAGCGTGTATCAAGCCAAGAACATGAGTGGGTGAATGTGCTGGATGACTTTAGAGAGGGTGGGTTTTATTTGCTTTTCTGATGTTGTTGTCCCACCTAGAGGTGAAGGCATCCAGTCATGTATCCCCTCAGCATATCTATAGCAGGATATAAAGGAGGGTGTTTCGGGGAGCCACTGTAGTGGAGTGGGTGACATGTTTGCCTAGGACTGAGGACAATATTTGATGTTGCCTTGCACCGGTCCTGGGAATATGAATGAATGAATGAATGAATGGAGTGCCTGCCTACACACACACACACAACTTGTATTCGTTTAGGCTCTGCGCACACAGAGTTGATCAACACATTTTACTTACTGAAGGGCAGCACGGCCCTATGAAGCTGCCCGTAACCCTCCAAACTCAGAGGATTATAGGCATCCTATTGAGGGCAGGAGGTGCACAGTGGATAGGATATCCGCCGTGCTCCCCTCACCCTCAAAAACATCTAGATGGCTGACTTCAACCATCTAGATGTTTTTCCTCTCCTTGCGGGGAAGGGAGACACTGCCTGGATTCCTCAAAATCTGGCGGTGCTTTGCTCCTTCCCTCACCACAGGGGAACTGAACACTGTCTTCCAAGTTCAGTTCCCCGCTGGCACGGAAACAACTGCACCGGCTACAACGTGGGGGTGGGCAGGCGCTCCATAGCACTGCAGCCTCAGAAGGGATTTCCAAGGTCGCAGTGCCTTCTATGCCCAAAGCTGTGGTCCCCAGATGAGATTGGAGGGACATAGAATTGCACCCTTACCTATGTAATAAACCTGTCCTCAGTTTAACAAGGATCCACAGGGTGGCTTACAGAAAGAAATGAAAACCCATGACAACAAAAACCAATAACACCATAGTCCCCTTCCAGAGCTTATTGTGTGAATGGGTTCATACAGTTAAAGGGGCAGCACAGGCTTGCCACTGCTCCCCGCTACAAAATTGCACAGCTTCTTTTCCATGGATGTCTGCAGAGATAGCCTATGGGCATTGACGTAGGCTCCCATGACAACTGGACCCCTGCACTATCAGGGTTCACGTTGCTGTGGAAGCCTATGCGTGTGGAGGTCTACGTGCACAGGCTTTTCCCCTCTGCGCACTCAACATGTGGCTGTTGTACAGTGAGCTAGCCACATGAGCTTAAGGTCTGGGTGAGCAGTATGTCCCAGCTTCCTCTTTCTACACGTGGAACCCCTTCATGCAATTAACATGTGAAGGGGATTTAGAAAACCATGACCACACAATTTAGCAACTCAGCAGGGGGAAATGCCAATGTAAGATACACAGAAAACTAAAAGGCCTGGGAAAAGAAGAAGGTCCTCGTCAGGGTCAAAAATATATCAAATGAGTCTCACTGAAGAAAGAAGTGGAGAGCCGGGGAGCCACTCTTAGAAAAGGCCTTATCCCACTGGCCACCTGCCTCAGCTCTGTCAGCAGTGGGACTCAGAGAAGGGCTCTCATGTGGGAGATTATGGTCTTCAAGGTACAGTTGTCCCAAGTCCTTTAGGGCTTCAAAGGTTAAAAACAGCACTTGGAATTGTGCTCAGAAATGGACCAAGAGCCCACACATCTGGTCCCACTCAGTCACCTAGCTGCTGTGTTTTAATTTTAAATCAATTGCAGTACCCCAGCAGCTTTTAGTACATATACAATATATTGCAGTAATCCAAACATTATGTTACTGAAGCATGGACAACACACGGGGGTCAGGACCTGCTGTCAAGACCATGAACCCCTCCACACATTGTGCCTATAGGATTTCAAAAAGTCTGACAAGGACTTTGCAAGCCTGGCATCAGCACGTGGAATCTCTGGGCAGCAGCTGCAGCTCCAGCCCGCCGCCCCCAGATCCTACTGATGTGCTGATGCCTGCCTTGCCCCACATCCCCAGCAGCATAGAGCTGCCATTTTAAATTTCTCACAATGTGCCAGAGTGATGCTACATCGGGGGCATTTGGGGAAATTTAAAATCCAACACTGAACACAGTGCTGCTGCTGGCTGCCACTGCTGAAGCCCACCGATGTTGGAGGAGACCCACCAGAGGGCACTTTAGCGGAGGCAACATCAAACCTGAAGCTGACGCTGCGACGACGACACGGCCCCTTACACTTTAGGACCAGGCGCATAAACCCTTCTCAGCCAAAGCATCAACACTTAAAAACCTGAGTGGAGGGTCAATTGAAACCTTTCCCCTACTAATGAGGGAAAAGATTAATACTGGTTATTAAGGATCTAGCTTAAATTTAGGATACTGTGGGTACAAAGGTGTGTGTGTAGATTTGAAAGTAATTCAGGTTAATAGCGCCAAGCTGACACGTAGGATTTGGGTAGCAAACAAAATAAAAAGTAAGTTTATTTTAATTCTCAAAATCTTAGTTCCAGAAAATAAACCTGCCTACACCAAACACTTTGTAACTAACCTAACTCCCAAACTCCCAGCTCTCCCCACACACTACAAACACTCTCCCATATCACACTAGCTCCAACCACCTCAAACTCTCTAACCCAACTCCACACTCCCATAACACTCAACTCACTTAAACCCATTAACTCTGACATCACTCAAACACTCCTTATATACTCCTCCCCCCCTTTCTAAGACATCACAAACCACACCCACCCACTCAGTTCAACATTCTAGACACACTAAACATACTAATGCAGACATACACCAGGGAACTGAATTGTGGGGTTACGCCACAGACGCCCTGGGGCTTTTGCCTTCTGTAATTCATATAACAGCCAACACTTCCATCATGCCAGGTTGGACTGAGTTCACAGCTCATGGCAAACACATGCAGCCCTGAGAAAGAACAAGAATGGTGGATCAAGGTGGCTAAAACACCATGGAAGCAAAGTTGGTGAGGATTTCAAATAAGGAGATGGCTCTGCACACATATCTCCTTGTGCACATGGCTCTGCCTGCTCAGTTGAAGAAAAAAGGAGAGCCAGTCTGGTGTAGTGCACGGGGAGGCCTGGTTGTAGTCCCCATTTGGCCATGAGTAGGGATGCTGGAAAAATCCACAACAGATTCATTGTTTCTGTGAAAGGGCGGAGCATTTTTTTTACTTTGGTGGTGTTGGGGACTTGCACAAATGCATACTTGTGTAAGTGCACTAATGTGCATTAGCACAAAACAAATACACATGAGTGAAAATGTGCATTTGCAAATGAATGAAATTCTCGTACAAAAAAATCAGCTTCCATCAATAAGCAGATGATGGAATGAAAGTCGCCTGACAATCCACGAAATAGACGGAATGGATTTAATAAAATCTGTACATGCCTACCATGAAGCTCACTGGGTGACTTTGGACCAGTCACTGCCTCTCAGCCTAATCTACCTCGCAGGTTGTTGTGCAGATAAAATGGAGGGGAGGAGGAACCTGTATTCACTCTTGGGCTCATTGGAGGAAAATGTGGAATATAAATGTAACAAATAAATGAATAAATAAACCCTCCAAAGCCCTGCTCCCTGATATGACAGGGAGGCTCACACTCACAGTACCTTTCTTTACACTGCTCCTCTTCTTCTTCTTCTTCTTCTTCTTCTTCTTCTTCTTCTTCTTCTTCTTCTTCTTCTTCTTGCTTTGATCGAGTAGTTTTGGCTATGATGATTTTAGCAAATAGACAACATATTAATGAACTTGAAATGAACAATGAATGGAAATGAAAAAAGGTTGAGTTGGACAAAACTAATCCACTGATGACGAGGCTGAGGAATACTGAAAAGCCACTAGGAAATGTTGGCAGAATTAGTTAATTTTCATCTTCTCAAGAAAGAATCCTACAAAACTGGCTTCATATCTTTATATAGCTCACCATATGTGTACACTCAATGTCTGCTGTCACCCTTCTGTGATTATGCAGCTTAGGGATGCTTATTTGAGACAGACATCAATCTGACATGTTACATACATTCGAGCTTGGGACTAAAAAGATATGGTGCATTTATTTATCGGCCTCACTATACTTTAAAAGATATGAAACTATGCTTAGGCTGGTTTAGCAGGCAAAAAAAAAAAATGCTTATAGTCCTTGATAATGGTAAATAATAATCATCAGAAAGCCACCTCATTATGACTGGTTGACTATTTGATATGGATTTGACCCACGGCAAAGCCTAGGGCTTTGTTTATTTAAAAGGGCAGAGAACTAGACAATAATCTGTACAGTACATTTACATTTTTAGAAGTGTTTATAGATTTACTCTACATGAAGGACAGAAAGAGAAAGGAGAGAGAATACCAAGCCCAGTAAAAATTTTAAATCCTATATTTTGTCTCACTTTTCACAAGACATAATGAGGCTTACTGAAAGGTTATGGGCATGCTAATAGCCTTTGTATTATGCCAATTTATTATAATATCACACTTCAGAAATTCAGATAGATGTAGCCCTCACATCTTTGGCTCTTTTTGATTTCCACACGACAGGTTATCGGCTATTATCTGTTATTTTTTTAATTGCAAGGCCTGATGAGTTTAAGTCAACATATTTCCTTATTGCTCCTTCTGCTTGTCAGCTGTAGCTGAATTGATAAAATGCAAATGAACAAATCATTAACGAGTACTGGTTATGAATCTCTCAGGCAGTTCAGGACCCTATCAAATCCTGCACCTATTACTTTGTGTGATTGATGTACTATTGTAAGTGATTGTTCCTGATCTTATTAAATCTTATTGATTTTCCCCCCAGTTTCTATTTTATGCAGGACCAGGCCTGGACTATTATGAATGTTGCTGAACACTGTTAATCAAGCTTACACAGCTATTTTGATGGCAAACAATTAGAACTCTGCAGCAATACCTTGCAATTAGCTTCATGGATATGGACCTCAGCACTGTAATAATGAAAGAGGCCTTCTCCTTCAAGCAAGATAATGAGATTTATAATTATGACCCCAAATAACCTCTAAGAAATAACCAATCTGGAAACTCAGATGTGTTTATCAATAATTTGTGCCCTTCTAAATAAAAATAAATTTAATGTCGGCCTGGCACTATTAACTGCCCCCCACCCATGAAAGAATGCAAAATGCAAAATAAAAATCAGGAACAAGCATTTCAATATTATATGATGGCTACTATTTAATATTTATCTAGTGTAAACACTATTTCCACAAATTGCTCATTTATACAATGTGGTTCATTTGATACTGTTAAATTTTTTAACAAACAGAAGTGCTTGCAAGGGTAGCTGGGAACTGCAACTCACTCATATGCACTTATGTTCACATATATAACAGTATAGTGCTATATTATATAGCGTATACACTGTAATCATTTCCATGAGACCTAAGTACTCCTTCTCTACTCATGTGATTATCATTGCATGAGGGGAAGAGCAGGGTCATACATGCTGATCCTGACCTCTTCACCACATCTCAGTCGCCACCCTTCTGCCCTCCCCTCATTGGCACACATTGGCTGGGGGAGGGTCCGAAGCGGGTGGCGTCCTTCGCCATTCAGCAGCCAATCAGATTCTTCCAGGAATGAAGAATAAGAAACAGCTCTTCCACTTTCATTGCATACTCTTGGCTGATGGTATATTCTTGGGGTTGGATCCAAATTAATGCAGGATCCACTGCGTTGATGGAAGTGGTCCCCTCCTGCCTCTTCCTTTCCACCGGAGCCCCTCCAGCCCCCTGAAAATGCTACACAGATAGTCAGGAGACCTTATTATATGGGGTGAGTTGTGGTGTGTGTGTGGGAGGGGGATTCCCAAAATTCAATGGATGACCTTCCCGCAAGTGGAGTCCTTCCCCTTGCAGAAGGTCTCTTCCTTTTGTGGAAGACAGAACCTGAATCCAACCTCTGGATGATGAGTTAAGGGCATATATTATTGATTCAGGATTTTTATCTTGTGCTCTCATTTTATTCGTTCTGTAATATTTGTAGCTTTAACCCTTGTGTGAGCTGCCCTGGAATTGCTGATTTGTCATTGAAGGGAGCCACCCACCTCAGCTATGGGTGAGCTCACCACAGTTCCCACCACACACAGCTCTCGCCACTCTTCTATTTGACCTAATTCGCATGACACAAACAAACAAGCCGCCTTGACAACACACGGCTTGTTTTAGGGTTGTTGATATAACCATGTAGGGATGTGTGAGGAGTTCATTCGGGAGGGGGAATTTGGTGAACTGGCCGGGCTCGACCCCCCCCCCCCACTCCGTCCTGCTTACCTCGTTCCTCTGCTTGACTCACATTCTCCCAAGTTGAGCCAGGGAAGCAACTTCTGGGTTCTCAGCGGGCTGCTTTTTTATGTAGAAAATGCCGTAAGATATGCCCAAAGCGGCTGCAATTTGTGGAAGTTACACAAATCGCAGCCACTTTTAATGTATCTTACAACGTTTTCTATGTAAAAAGCAGCCCTCCGGGAATCTGGAAGTCTGCCGAGCAGCTCGACGCAGGTCCACTTTCAGCCTGGCTTGGCTATACCCATGGTGGTTTGTGTCGCCCAAAACCAGCAGGGCGATTTTATCATGGGTTGCTGGGAACAGCTAGAGGACTGCCTGCCCAGAGCAGCAGGAAACCCCCTGCCATTCCTCACAATCTCACTCCGGCCATTGCCATCCTTCATCCTTTCTCATCTGACAGCTGCCTTTACATTTCTGTGATTTTCCCATCCGAGTTACTGCTTTGCCATGACATTTGTGTATGTTTCCCGATCCCGCTCACTGCTCTGTAGGCCTGGCTCAGCTTGTCTGAGCGTGGAAAGCTAAGCAGGGTCAAGCCTGGTTATCACTTGGATGGGAGACCCCTCCTGTAGTTTGAGCAGGGCGTTGGACTCTATGGCCTTGTAGGCTCCTTCCAACTCTATGATCTATGAAATCTATGAAATGTGACGGCTAGCAAGGGAGGAAAGCGAAAAGCAGGAAGGGGAGCTGAAAGCTGCTGGAGAGAAGGCAGACAAATTGCAGAAAGGGTGCTGATGTAGGGATCGGGGCAATGAGGAGTTCTTCCACAAAGGCACCTGGGATACATGCCAGAGCCACGGGAGGACTGGGGTGGAATGAGGGGGAAGAACAAGCCACAGTAAGCCCAATCATCTGTTAGGAGTATTGTGGCTTGTCCAGCGAAGAACCAACCTATGGTGGCTTATTTGCAGGGTGGCTTAGCGTGACATGTGAACCCGTCTAGTGTGTGGTGCCAGCACACCACGGAGGAGTTTGACTTTGCATTCCCCATGTCCCACAGTCCTGGATTACAGGTCTAGGGACATGCTTTTAACCTTCTTGGGGCTTCCAGATGCTCACCATTACTTTCTTTCTCACATTAATTTCCCATCCTATCCTGTCAGTTGGAATCAGGGAATATCTACTTTCCAGGGAAAGGAAGGGAAGAAATCTCCAGGTGCACAAGATACATGCTTTTATTAAGCCCAAACAAGTTGTGGCTTGATACCAGGTTGACAATTGTTGCTCAAGAATGCCTTGAGGAAGAACTCAGTCCCCATGTCCCAATACACCTGGAGGTCTTCTCCCTTCCTTTCCCTACAAAATTGTTGAATTTGACCATTCATCTTTCGCCCGAAAAATTCATGGAGATCTGTCAATTTTGGTTTCTCTCAGTTTCTCACTTTTCCAATCTTAAATTCGGTTCATCCTGTACTTAGAGAATTTTCTTTTTTAAAAGTTTGCATGAAAATTCATTGGATTTTTGTGCACATTTCTGCTAATAACATGCAATTTTGTACACAATTTTGTCCAATATACATTTTTTGCAAACAATTTTCCTAATATATTATTTATTTATTTATTGTTTATACCCCGCCTTTTTTTCCTGCAAGTAACCCAAGGCGGCTTACATAATCCTCCTCCTCTCCATTTTATCCTCACAATAACAACCCTGTGAAGTAGCTTAGGCTGAGAGTCAGTGACTGGCCCAAAGTCACCCAGTGAGCTTCATGGCCGAGTGGGGGCTAGAACCTGGATTTCCCAAGTCCCAGTCCAACACTATAACCACTATGCCACACCGGCTCTCATGTACTTTTGAATGTTATTTTCACTATATACACATTTTTGTATGTACTTTCCCCTAATATATATATATATATATATATATATATATTATTGGAGAACTGCAGTGTAAAATTTGGAGACATGCAAATTTCAAAGGATAACTGAGTTTGTGTATTGGTTCGAAAGGGCAAAATAAGGTGAGTTTGCATTAATATGGCCAAATTTCTATCCATGTAGAAGTATCAAGTAGAAAACAGCAGGGGGAAAGGGCAATATAAAACTTTGCAAAGAACTTTGAGAACACTTTTGGGGGGCAGTTTTAGTTCATCTTTACACTGTGCCCTAAACCAAAGATACCCAATATATCCAGAAGAACACTTGAAATCATGCTTGTAATTATATTATCATTGGGTGGTTGGTCATATCGCAACCTATTGGCTTATTCCCATATTAACCCTTCAAAGAAATCTGTTGAATATGTGCCCCCTAATATCCATGTCTTTAAAGAGTGGCTCTACAATGGGTGATCAAAGTAGGCTTTTAATATATATATATATATATATATATAGTTAGGGAAGTTGTTGGTGAAGTTTCTAAACACCCATTATGTTATTCTACTGTTCCCCTTTCCCAACATGGTTGTGATACAGACACTGAACTGCCTGTTCTGAGGCAGTCGCTTCCATATGAAAACATTCAGCTGAAAGTAGTGTGAATGAACATCAGTGCACACAGAAAACAACACACACCCCAGGAAATATGAGTGTATATGACTTTTTGGTGTGTGATACGCTACAACTTGAATTCTTGAACTGCCTTGGTTTCCCTGTGGCCTTTGCCAGGAGAGGGATGTGGGAGTATGACCCTGTTGATTCTCTAGGACTGCTCAGTGGTTTTCAATACCATTGACCCATGGTATCCTTCTGGATAGGCTATCTGGGCTGGGAGTTGGAGGTACTGCACTGCAGTGGTTCTGCTCCTACTTGGATGGCTGATTCCAGAAGGTGGTGCTGGGGGATTATTGATCTGGCCCTTGGCAGCTATGCCATGGGCCAGATCAATATTTTATATTTGATCTTGCTATTTTATCCCCCATGCTGTTTAATATCTACATGAAACTGCTGGGGGAAGTTATCAGGAGATATGGACTGAGGTGTCACTAAAATGCAAACAACACCCAGCTCTTTCTCTCCTTTCCATCAAACCCAGGTGAGGCAGTGGGTGTTTTGAACCAGTGCCTGGGTGTGGTAATGGACTGGATGAGGGCCAAGAAACTGAGACTCAATCCAGACAGGGTGGAGGTACTGTTAGTGGGTGGTTCATCAGCCCAGCTAAGAGATGTTCAACCTGTTTTGGAGGGGCTTGCACTCCATCTAAAGGATCAGGTTTGTAGTTTGGGTGTGTTCTTGGATCCAGCATTGTCACTAGAGGAACAGGTGGACTCGGTGGCATGGAGCACCTTTTATCAGGTTAGGCCAGGGTTCTCCAACCTTGGGTCCCCAGATGTTGCTGGCCTACAGCTCCCAGCATACCCAGCCAGCATGGCTAATGGCAAGGGATTCGGGGAGCTGTAGTCCAGCAATATCTGGGGACCCAAGGTTGGAGAGCCCTGGCTTAGGCTGATATATTAACTATGTCCTTATCTAGACAGAGATAGCCTAGCTACAGTTATCCCATGCTCTGATAACCTCTCGTCTGGATTACTGCAATATGCTATTCATGGAGCTACCTTTGAAAATGGTCCAGAAACTTCAGCTGGTCCAAAATAGGGCAGTGAGATTGTTAACAGGGATTGCCCAATGTAGTTTTCCATCTGCACTGGCTGCTGGTTCATTTCCAGGCTCAATTCAAAGTGCTGGTATTCATAGATTTCATAGATCATAGAGTTGGAAGGAGCCTACAAGGCCATCGAGTCCAACCCCCTGCTCAATGCAGGAAACTAGAGGATGGTCTCCCATCCAAGTAATAACCAGGCCTGACCCTGCTTAGCTTTCCACACTCAGGCAAGCTGAGCCAGCTTGAGCCACAGGCCTTATTCAAAACCCTAAATGGCTTGGGGCCAGCTTACCTGAAGGATCGTTTCCTCCCATATACACCTGCCCAGATCCTAAGATCAACTTCAGCAGTCCTTCTCCAGGAGCCCCCACCAAAGGAAGTGAGGTGCGTGGCTACTAAGAAGAGGGCCTTTTCTGCTGTGGCACCTTGGTTGTGGAATGAGGTTAACAGAGTGGCTCTCCTGGTGCATACACTATGCTCTTTTCAGCACCATGTGAAGACCTTTTTATTTTCCCAGGCATTTTAGTTTTTCCGTTTCTGTTTTAAATCTGGTATCGTATTTTAAATCTTTGCACTGTGGCTAGGTTCTATTTGGTTATTATTTTCATTTTTATACTGTAGTTTTAAGCTTTTAAATTTTTATATTATATTTTATCATCTTGTATTTTATGGTTTTAACTGTTGTTGACTGCCCAGAGAGATTCAGTTATTGGGCGGTATCGAAATGTAATAAATAAAAATAAATAAATAAATTCAGTAAAGATGGAATGCTATATTCTGCAGCTGGGAAAAGATGACAACAGTGTAAGATCACTTTTTAAAATAAAATAAAATAAATATGTTAATCCTGATCTAGGATAGAATTCTAGGACAAGGAGAGGGAGGGTAGAGCAGTATTTTTTTTAGACTTGTCACTTTAAAATATGCCTACTTTGCTGTGTCAAAGTGGAAACAGGATTATATTTTAAAATGCAGGATTAAAAAGATAAACTCTCCTTAACCCATTCCCTGCTCCTTGTGCAAGAAAAGTTGACCCAGAAACCGCAGAATACACATTTCCATAAGCAATTATAGGGACATGTCATATATCTTTTCCTTGCAGTCAAATGTTACAATGGGCTGAAAAGCAATCAACCTCCTTGACCAAATCAAGCAGTGTTGAAGGAGTTAAATCTGAAAACCCAGAAAAGCTGATGATGATGATGATGATCATGATGATGATAATGATCATGATGATGACACACGTACAGTTTTCCTTATATCCCCCTAGTTTAAAAACAATGGCTAAATCTGAATCATTTTAGTACACATTTTAATTTGTATCAAATAAATACATATTTTACTAGATATAACAGCTAATGAAATGCACATAAAATGTAAAAAAAAATCTATTAAACTGCTGTAGTTATACTTTTCTTTCTGACTGTCATACAACCTTTGCAAACAAAGTATAGTATATCAACTTTCTTGTGACAATAAGCAGACCTGTTATCTTGGGGACAGCTAAATGAATTATTTAATCAATAAGACTACATCTCTGATGATAAGACAAGTTCAGACAAATTAAAATCTGAACTAGGTATAGCATGTCAGGAACAAGATACATAGGTAGTGTAATACACATTTTAATATTAAAATGGATTTAGAAGGGGGGGGAAAGCAAAATAAACATCAGCCCTTTCTGTTCCCTGCTATGATGATGTAAATTTGAAATTGGCTTGGGAAAGCAAGCTATGCACACTAATTTGTTACATGTTTACAGCATACAAACATAATACCATTTTAATTATTCAAGGGTTATGAAGTCTAAAGACAATGTACAATGCAAAGTTAGCAAGGTGATTTGGCAAGGGAAGATAATGCAACTTTGAAAAATGAGGATTGATTTGTACAAAACTGACTCGGAAATGAAGAATTACGGCAATGATGTCGTTTAGTAGCAGAGCACATACTTGGCACTTAAAAGGTTCCTGGCTCAATCCCTGACATCTCTGGAGAGGGCTGGGAAAGAATCCAGTCTGAAAACCAAAAGGACCACTGCTAGTCAGTGGCTAGCAGCAGTGAGCCAGCTAACAGTGAGCTGGTCGTACCAATGTGTATATATTTTCTTATATCCCTGACCAGGCTTCACGTCACCTGAATGGAACAAAATAGGCAGCATGCTGGTTTCCATAATAAAACTTAAGCGGAGCTGGTTTCCATAATAAAACTGAAACTGGGCAAAACTAGCCTCCCAAAATTCTCCATGTATTTGTGGCCAGCCAAATTTGGGAGCGGGCACGTCGTCGTATATTCTCCATCAGGGAAAGGCGGAATTCTCCAACAGTTTGGGAGGTAGGCCAATAACATGGAAATTCTCAGAAAATCCTCTTCTCAGAAGTTTAACTCAGTTAATATGGAATGAAACTATATTGTTAGTTCATGTTAGTGGACAAGTGAGACAAGTGAGAGGAAGACTGGAAAGAGTAGGGGTTAGAACCACGGCTTCCTTTGACGGTATGAAGATAATAATAAAAAGGTGGATTCACAGTAATGCCTAAAAATTTCCACTATATTTGAGGCAGGCAAAATTTGGGACTTAATATGGCTGAATTCCCTGGGGCAGGGCAAAAATTCTAGAACAACCCAAAAAAGAACATTCTCAGAAAATTTATCATAATGAGACTTATTTCCTCAGATATGTTGGCCCAGCTCTAAAATGCAGCTGGTGAGGTAAAACTGGTAGAGAACTTTAAACAGATGCTTCCTGTAGGCAATCTGATCTGGATAAAATGTAAGATACAGCAATAATGTAGGGAAAAAATCTATATCTCTAATGGTGGTGGATTATTTGCAACAGGGAAAAAAAAAACCTAAAAGAAAATCGCCTGTAGTTAATGTTGGGTGCAATCCTATGGCTGCTAAACACCACCTAGCTGGCCAGAGGAAAAGTTGGAGTCCCAGCTCTGACCTCGGAAAAGTGCTTCGAGGTCGGAGCTGGGACTCTGACTTCAGAGCAGCCTCGCTCTGCCCTCGCAGCCAGTATGATTCTCTCCGTGCCGGCTGTGGGTCCGAAGATGGAAGAGCAACTTCAGAGCTGGCGCTGAGGGCAGAGGGAGGAGTGAGGCACCACTGTGCAAGAATCCAGGTGGTGCCGCAGCCGCCTCTCCTCGTGAGTAGGGGCAAAACATGTAGATGGCCAAAATCAGCCATCTAAGTGTTTTGGAGGGCAGGGGAAGTGCAGAGGCAATCCTCGCCTCCACGCTCCTCCCGCCTTCCATTGGATGCCCATAATCCTCTGAGTTTGTAGAGGTAAGGGCAGTCACCTTGGATCGTTCTGGCAGTAGTGTCATTTAAGGTAGGGGCTAAATAGCCCTACAACAACAACTCTATCTCTAAACATTTGGTAGTATTAATCTGAGAAATAGGGGCTTTGGTTTGCTCAAATGGGAATACCGGCGTTCGTGCATGTGCGCACGTGTGTGTGTGCTCACGCACACACACACACACACCATGCACCTCCATGCTGTGATTTCCAGTATTCTGAGGGGAATCATGCCTACTCTGGGATGGTGAACTAAATACTGCCCTAGCCAAATAAGAACCCCACAAGTGGGTGGAATCAGGCTAAGGCCCTTAAAAGGAGGGGGGAGAGGTTGAAAGCCCCTCTATTATTATTAATTTTATTTCTATATCGCCCAATAGCCGAAGCTCCCTGGGTGGCTTACAACAATCTGTAAAAAATACAATAAAATACAATATAAAATATACACAATAAAAGCACTATTTAAAAAATTTAAAACCAAATTTAAAAAAATGACTCAGTAACTAAAACAAGTTAATATAACACAACTGGTAAAAAAAAGTTAAAAATAGCCACGCCACCATGCACTATTTAGAGTTGTTAAAAGCCTCAACATAGAGGGCAGTCTTAACCTGACACCAAAAAGATAGTAGAGTTGGCACCAGGCAGGCGTCAGGGGGAAGCTTGTTCCACAGTTGGGGGGCTACCACAGAAAAGGCCCTCCCCCTTGTTGCCACCCTCTGAGCCTCCTTCGGAGGTGGCAGTTGGAGGAAAGCCCCAGATGTTGAGCGTAGTGTCTGGGTAGATTGTGGTTGGGAGAGGCGTTCCGTCAAGTATTGTGGTCCCAAGCCATGTAGTGCTTTATAGGTTAAAACCAGCACCTTGAATCAGGCTCAGAAGTATACAGGCAGCCAGGGCAAGCGGGCCAGAACTGGTGTTATATGTTCAGACCTTCTGGTCCCAGTGATGAGTCTGGCTGCCACATTTTGCACAAACTGCAGCTTCTGAACAGTCTTCAACAGCAGCCCCACACAATGTGCATTGCAGTAGTCTAGCTTCAAAATTAAAAGAGTGTAGATTACTGAAATCAGGCTATCCCTGTCCAGATAGGGGCATCTGAAGCTGGTAGAAGGTACTCTGTGCCACTGAGGCTACTTGAGCCTCAAGTGACAAAGATGGCTCAAGGAGAACCCCCAAGCTACGAACCTTCTCCTTCAAGGGGAGTGCAGCCCTGTCCAGAACAGGCTGAACACCCTCCATCCGGTCAGAGGAACCACCCACTAACAGCATCTCAGTCTTGTCTGGATTGATCCTCAGTTTGTTAGCCCTCATCCAGTCCATTGTTGCAGACAGGCACTGGTTTAGCACATCCACAGCCTCACCTGCTGAAGATGAAAAGGAGAAATAGAGCTGTGTGTCATCATGCACTCCAAAACTCTAGATGACCACACTCAGCGGTTTCATGCATATGGTGAATAGTATGGAGGATATGACCGACCCCTGTGGAACCCCATACTGGAGAATCCACGGGGCAGAACAATATTCCCCAACCACCACCTTCTGGAGCCCATCATCCAAGTAGGAGAGGAACCACTGCAATGCAGTACCCCCCACTCCCAACTCAGACAACCTCCCCAGAAGGATACCATGGTTGTTAGTATTGAATGCCACTGAGAGATCTAGGAGTATCAACAGGGTCACATTCCCCCTGTCTCTCTCCCAACATAGGACATCAGGGCGACCAAAGCTGTTTCCGTGCCAAAACCAGGCCTGAACCCCGACTGAAATGGATCCAGATAATCAGTCCCATCCAAGAGCACCTGGAGTTGGTTGGCCACCACCTGCTCAAGGACATTGCCCAGGAAAGGAACATTCACCACCAGCCTAAAGTTAAGATCTTCTGGGTCCAGGGAGTGTTTCTTCAGCAGTGGCCTCACCACCACTTCTTTCAAGCGGCATGGGACCACTCCCGCTCACAAGGAGGCATTAATGACCTCCCTGGCCCAGCTGGCTATTCCCTCCTTGCTGGTTTTTAAGAGCCAAGAGGGGCAAGGATCCAGTACGGATGTAGTTGCACAAACCTGTCCAAGTACCTTGTCAACATCCTCAAGCCGTACCAGCTGAAACTCATCTAAGATAATTTGACCAGGCTGTGTTCTGGGAACTTCACCTGATTCAACTGCCATAACATTGTAGTCCAAGTCCCAGCGGATGCAAAAGATTTTTTCCTGGAAGTGCCTAGCAAAAATATTACAGAGGGCCTCAGAGGGGTCCAGAATGTCCTTGGGGCCAGCATGTAAGAGACCCTTGACAACCCTAAAAAGTTCCACTGGGCGGCAAATAGAAGATTGAATAGATGCAGTGAGATATTGTTTCCTTGCCACCCTCACTGCCTCTAAATATACCTGATTGTAGGTACATACTAGGGCTCGACTGCATCCACTAGGAGTTTTCCTCCATCTGCACTCAAGCCGTCTCTTGTTTTTTCCCCATTGCTCTCAGCTCCGGGGTGTACCACGGAGCCATACGAGCTCTACTACAGAGAGGGCTCTCAGGAGCAATTGTGTCAATCACCTGGGTCATCTCTGTATGCCAGAGATCGACCAGGGATTCAACATGACCGCCAGCCATATCAGCCGGAAGCCCCCCAAGAGTGCTCTGGAAACCATCCGGTCCATTAGCCTTTGGAGGCAGACCATCTTAATATGTCCCCCACCCTTGCAGAGGGGAAAAGTCACCGTTAGTCTCTCAGAAGGCAGTGATCTGACCATGATAAAGGGACCGCTTCGAAGTCCCCCACCTTCAGATCACTGACTGAAAAAAAGTCCCCCATGCCTGACTGAAAAAAAAAAACACAGATCTAGAGTGTGCCCTGCTACATGCGTTGGGCCAATGACATGTTGGGACAGTCCCATGGTCGTCATGGAATCCATGAAATCCTGTGCCACGCCAGACAAGAAGCCTTCAGCATGGATGTTAACATCGCCCAGGACCAAGAGCTCAACATCGCAACCGAGACCACCTCCTTCAGCTCAGATACGGAGTCTGTTGAGCAGCAGGGTGGGTGGTACACCAACAGAATCCCTAATCTGTCCTGCTGGCCCAATACAAGGTGCAAACATTCCAGATCAGTAGTCAGGTGGACAGGAGCCTGGGGGGAGAGAGAGAGAGAGAGAGAGAGAGAGAGAGAGAGAGAGAGAGAGAGAATTCCTATAGACCACAGCAACCACCACCCCCGGCCCTCAGGTCTACCCTGATGCTGCACCAAGTATCCTGGTGGGCAGAGCTGGGAGAGACTGACTCCTCCCTGTTCACCCACCCAAGTCTTGGTAATACATGCCAGATCGGCCGCCTCATCCACTATTAGGTCATGGATGAGGGAGGTCTTATTCTGGACCAACCTGGCATTTAGAAGCAGCATCTGGAGACCCAAAGGCAGGCTGAAAGGGCAACCACCAAACCTGCGTGAGCGAGGAGGTCTGGAACACAGCACAGTCATTAACTGTCTGGGCTACGTGCCCTTAACTGGCTAGCCCTCCTCCCAACACCATATCTCCCTCTACCCGTCACCAGACCAATTGGTGCCCCCACAGATTCCCCCACTAGGCCCCATATCCGCCCTCCATGGAACATCCTCAGGGAAAGGGAAAAAAGCAACCCACACCCAGGAAACTAAATAGACAAATGTTAGGGGGTGGCCCTTGCCCTTGTGGCTTCCCCTGAAGTGGCTCCCCCAAAGGGGCACCCCCTTTGGTGTCATCCCCTTCGGTGATGTCGCCGCTGCAGTGTCGCTGCCCCACTTCTCAGGCCAGCAGATGAAGGCTTCCCCCGGAGAGAGCAGCTGGCGCAGGTCCAGAATCAGTCCAGGGGGGCAGCACTTGCTGGTTGTTGCAGATTCCCAAGGGAAGCAGGGCCCCAGTCCAGCAAGGAACGAACAACCAGGGAGGGGGGAAAGCTGGCTGGTAGATGGTAAGTTTCCATCTTACCTCCCTCCCTGGAGAGTGTCCCAAATGCTGGCTGGGCTTGCCACTCTTACTCTGCTGAAAGAAAGATACTAGTGAATCTGTGTCATGGTTTGCTTGTTTACTTCCTTTGCCTGTGAATGGGGCAGATGGGGGGGGCAGGGGAGTAGGGTGGATGAATTTGTCAATTTAACTTCCTCTTGAATTCGAATCTTTAAATCTCTTCTTTCTCTCCTGAATATCGTAGAGCTGTGTGAATTCTGGTAAATTCCTATCGAAACCAAACTCAAATGTAATTCTCACCCATCTGAACCAGCCAAATTAAATAGGTACAGCGATTTCCAACATGGAGAGAGAACCATGATGATGTACTTGCCTGCCATATAGCAGCTAAAGCTTAGGAGCCCATCAGAAAAAAAGAGGTGGCAACCCAAATTCGGCACCACAAAAATGGTTGAATGTTTAGGGATCCAAACCCAGATTATTTAGAGCAAAGCGCTCAAAGCCCTGGGCCTGGATGAATGGATCAGTTTCTCCCACATTTGATTTTTTTTTTTCTTAATCTCAAGTACTTTTTGTCCTGAATATAGATAACTTTGTGAATTTTAGTGAATTCTTATCGAAACCAAACTGAAACAAAATTCTCACCCACCCTACTGGGAAGTACTGCAGCTTAGGGGTAATGATCTTTGCCTATGATTGCCTGTGTAGTCCTATACTCAGCCCTGCTTAGTCCCATGGACCATAGTGTGTGTCCGTGTCCGGGGGATGGCTCACAACAGAGGATATAAAGAGACTGTGCTTTTGCTTGATCAGGTCCCTGAACGTCTGTGATAATTGTCAGACAATGTTAGTGGCTGTGTATCTCCCTTGCTTCCAGGGCTTGGCATCTTTTTTGAACTGTGCTCTATGGGGCACAGTTCCCTAGATCAGGGGTAGGCAATCTTTTTGGGCCTGCAGGCACATTTCATTCTTTTTTTCTCCCAGGCCCATGGGCACATTTATCAGGCCTACGGACATTTATTTTCATGATCCTCCCTTTTCTTGCCATATTTATTAATTTATTTATTATATTTATTCCCCGTCTTTTTTCCTGCAAGGAACCCAAGGCGGCTTACATAATCCTCCTCCTCCTCTCCATTTTATCCTCACAACAACCCTGTGAGGTAGGTTAGGCTGAGAGTCAGTGACTGGCCTAAAGTCACCCAGTGAGTTTCATGGCCGAGCGGGGACTAGAACCCGGATCTCCCGAGTCCCAGTCCAACACTCTCATCGCTACGCCACACTGGCTCTCTTGCCTGGATTCTCTCTGTTCTTGCACTACCCTGACTGGATTCTCTCTTGTCTCCTCTTGCCTGGATTCTTTCTGCTCTTGCTCTCCCTTCCCCAGATTCTCTTCTCTTGTCCCTCTTTCCTCCTCCTCCTCCTCCTCCTGGTTTCCTTACCCCCTGCCACCACCTACCTGTCTTCTTTCTCTCCGCCTATCCTTTCTTCTTTCTTATGCTGTCTACCGCTGCTTCCTCTTCCTTCCCCTCCTTTGCATCCTCCTCCCATGCCCCTGTTGCTGCCACAAGGAATCAGGAAGTAGGCAGACTGGGAGATTCTCCGCTTCCTGGCTGCTGAGGTGAGCATGGAGATAAAGAGAAGCAGCAAAAGTGGGGTTGGCTTCTGTGGGGGATGAGGAAGGGGTCTGGCAGACACAGTCAGGGGGCTTGGCAGTCACCAAAGCTGACGTGTTGTTGACCCCCTGCCCTAGAGTCTTAAAAATCAGACATTGGGTCTTGGTTCTGTGCTCACCACTGTTTAAGCTGTGATTAGCATCCGGGACTTAGACAAAAACAGAGAAACACTTACAGTTTCCTTGCACAGCTTTTCAACTTCAGTCTTCCTTCAATGAAAATTTAAAAATTTGACATGAAAGTTTGAAACCCATAAAAATGTGGGTCAGTTCTAATGATAAGCCAGCCATGTGATTCTGGTGGTAATAGAATTTCTTAATATTCCACAAAATCCCACTTTATCCCATTTAATGCTTCTATGATACACTGTTTGCTTACCTTCCACAGAACCATGAAACATTATAAAACAAGGTGCAATGAGAAATAATCTATTGAAAATGTTATCTTCGATGAGAGTGTTTTGAAAGTTTTGGGGGGTTTGCCTTGTGTGCACATGAATATACTCTCCTCTTCCACTTTTTCCGCCCTCTGTCCCCAATTTCACATCGCTTATATGAAAGCAGCTCATTAGGGAAGTACTCCAAGACTTCGGGAAGAGTTATAGTTTATGCAAGCCTTAATGTCATATTAGGCACGAGAATCATGTTCTGCCACTTATCCATGTAAATTATATCAAAATTGGCCTTACAGCACAAGCCTCTCTAGAATAGGATCCATAGCTGGGACAAATGTAATGAAAGGTTAGACATTAAGTGAAATAAAAATCACCCAGCCGTAGAAATCTCAATTCACTGTGTGAGGACGTTCAGTCTTAGATTTCCCTTAACAAGGCTTGCAGAGAATAGTAATTGAGAACTGTTGTTTCACACTTTCTCTATTTTAAAAAAAGGCAGTGCTTTGGGAAGGCAAATATTGTAGAATGTTAGTTATCCTGTGCCACAGGCAAGATGGTTTGCTTGGTATGAAAATATATACAGCAAAAATAGTGAATTGGCCTGGCCCCAGAGTATGGATACGTGAGACATCTATCTAAGGCATTGAGCTTGTACAGGGCCAGCATTAACCATAGGCATCGTCGGGCACTTGCTGAGAGCCCACACCTGAACAGGGCCCCACTGACAAGGAAGCCCTGGAGCTGCCCCTTCTCTTCACCATTATAAACTGCTTGTTCACTTTCCTCTTGTACTGGCCCAGATAATCATCATGGTGAGAAAAAGGGGCAGTAGATGCCACTGACTACATGTTCATTGGCTCTCTGCCTGTCAAGAAAGAAAGTGGTAGCAATGATGAGGAGCAATAGCAACTGGTGACAATGGTGGTAAGATAGACTCTTTTCCAAGTTTATGTCCAAGCAATGTTTGCTTGGACATCAAGTTTTCTACATGAGTGCAGTGCATTTGTCATTCCCTACTCATGGTTGTTTATTATGGGTTCCTTAGAGTATGCTGTGAGTGACCAGCCAGTTTTGCTTCTGTTTTTACACAGCACTTTTGGTGAAGTGTTTTTAGAGCAAGGAAAATGCGGTATTATTTGTGAAAATGAAATAAATTTTTTCCACCTGTGTAATTGTGATATTCCAGTATAGCACAGTGCCACCTAGAGGTTATATAGGGGAAAAGCAGCAAAGAAAATATTCTTTGCTTAGTGCTTGGATTTCAGTTCTGTAATGAAACTGAAAGTAAATACAGGGCTTAACAGCCTCGTGTAGAAAAGCTCATTCTTTCTTTGTTCCTGATATTAATGCCACTTGCATTTCTTTTCCCAAATGCAATGTGCAGAAGCAACCCTGAATAATGTCTAGTAGAAAGAATGTTGCAAAACAGACCATTGCAAAATAAAGGTTTAAAAAAACAACTCCATTTTATTTGAGTCACATAATTTATCACCAAGAAAAATAAAATTGCTTGGGCACCCTTGAATCATTTGGTCACACATGTTCTTGATCATTCCTAATAGGGTGTAATGGATTCACACTGCTGTGTGATATAACCTTTTAGGCATAAGTCTCTTGCATGATCTGGGACATGGTGGATTAAGACTGAGACCATCTGCAGTCCCATAGAGATACAACTGGATGGGTCACAATGCAAACATCCCTGAGTGGCCCAGCTGTTCTGACATAGAAATCAAGGTGACCAAAGCCTAGTCTACATGGGCTTATTATGAGGGAATAGCATACTGGCGTGCTAGAAGGGACTGCTGCACTTCAGACTGCATCATGTTATTGAATGCTCCATGCAAACAGAAAAGCAGCACAGCAGGCAAATGGAAGGGCTAGAAACCTTACTGACATGCTAGTTTTCTAGAAACTTTTTTTTTTTTTTTACATGTAAGAGTTTTCAAAAGTGGTAATAAAGATGGGTCAGTTTCACTTTCATTATCAGTTTCACTTTCTCCTGCATTCAGGTTTTTTTAAAATACAGTAATACCTTTGATTGCAAGTAACTTGGTTTGAGAGCATTTTGCAAGACAAGCAAATTTTTTAAATATTTATTTAAATTTTTTTGACTTGATATACAAGCGACGTCTTGCAATACAAGTACTGTAGTACAGCTTAAATTAAAAATATCTGTACAAATTTTTTTGGGGGGATTTCGTTTTGATATAAGAGTGTTTTGGATTACAAGCACATTTCTGGAACGAATTATGCTCTCAATCCAAGGCATGACTGTAAAATAAAATCACAAATTCTTTGTCTCCTGAATATGAAGAAGTTTGCAAATTTGGGTAAATTCTTATCAAAAACAAACTGAAATGAAATGCTCACTCATCTGTACCAGCCTAATTCAGTAGGTACAGCCATTCCCAGCATCGAGGGGACCAGGGTGTACCTGCCTGCCACATGGCTGGTAAAGTGAGGAACCTATCAGAAAGAAGCGGTGGCAGGCAACCCCAAAAGCACTAACATGGTTGAATACATGGGAATTCAAACCTAGACTTTTAAGAGCAAAGCACTCAAAACCCTGGGCCTGGATAGATGAATCTGTCATGTTTGGTTTGTCCCACATTCACATGGTTTTTTTTTCAGTCTCAAATTCTTTTTGTCCTGAATATGGATAACATTGCAAATGCTGGGAAATTCTTATCAAAACCAAACTGAAATGAAATTCTCACCCAACTCTAGCAGTGTTAGAGCTCATTCCACCACCTTGGCATTTGACCACCTCATTCTGCTGTATGTGTAGACCCAGGCTATTTTTATCAGGATTGGCAATTTGAATCCCAGATTTCCTGATGGAAGGAGGTGAGAAGTAATAGCAGCAAAGGAATGTGGAAGTCAGTTGTGGGAGAGGACATATTAAATCTCATAGCAAATGGTTGTCTTGGCTCTGAGGTAAATTTATGAACAGCCCCTTTCAGCCCCAAGGCATACCTTGGTTTCCATTGGCTTCTTTGAAGAACTAACTAAGCTAACTAACATGGGATAAGATTTGCCCCAGCGATACAGAGTTCTCTACATCCACACACACACCCCGTTGTGCTACAGACCTTATCAATGGAAGTGGAAATATTGCAATCTTCTGTTGACAAAAATGGGCAAACGTTTCACTGCATATTTACACAAGAAATACTGCAACAACGGTGTATGTGTATTGAGGGGGAAAGGAAGCAATAACGTTGCCAATAAAAGGCTATTTTTCTCTAAATCCAAATTTTATTTCGTACTCCCAAATGCCATTTTAATACTTACAGACTATAACATTTTCAGAGGATAATTGAGCCATGTGTGTATTTTTAGGACAAATATTGGGAAAAGCCATGTTCAATACCAATGTCTATACCATTTAAACAATGAAAGCTTCGGGTAAGTAACAACATTTGGACAGCAAGTCAATATGACTATGAAAGGCCTCCAATAATGAGCAAAGTCAGACCAATATACTGTTTGAGTATTTGGCCTCCCTACTGACAAAGGTTGCTTTCAATCACACTGTATCTATTACCATATCAATCATCACTCTAAACGAATACAGCATCATCATCGATGAAGGCGTCACTTAAAGCACAGAAACTAAAGGGTCTATAGAGCAAATAATGAAATGTAGGCTGATCAAAGAATGAAAATGAGTTCAGATCCTTAACAGTTAGTTCCTATGTGCTAAATTGTCCCACCCCCCCACCCCCAACTGGAGTTTGCCCCTGATCGTTGATCGGGTTTATGAAATTGCAGAGGAACTAGCCTCGCATCCCTAATTATTAAAGATAATGCAATCCAATACTTTGTTTGCTACACAAATTAAGATATGGAATTGAACTGATGGAAATGATTTACGTGCAGGATTAAAATATTGGCAGCTTTATAGAGTGAAATGTCACTATACTGCTGTACCTTCAAGTTTTACATTTCCTCCTTTGAATCCCTGTCAGCCTTCATGAACACTAGAGACTTTAATCAATGCTTGCAGTAGCTATAACATAACACTGAATATTTTACCTGTGTAATAATCAAACTGCTGTTTAGCTGGAGCCATAAGGAGAAATAACAACCATATATATTCCAATACGCAAGTTTACAATATCAATAGCATGTCACGTTTTTGTTTTTTTTTAATCCTTCACATACCAATGGATCCTATATGTTTGCAAAACAAAACCTATATTTCACAACAGCTGAAATCTTCCCTCTGGCAATATATTGTATTAAGGAAGACTTAGAGGTCATAAAAATAAAGATGTCTTAGGCATTAATTGCACCTGTAAACCATTTTTAAATTTCTATGACACAAAAATACTTGTGGGACAATTATTTTATTTTCTTGATATATACTCAGATGGCTGCAATTCACTGGGCAATTTTTAGACAATATGGAATTGGGATTGGGATAGTGAAGGAAGGAAAAGGAAAACATTGCATAGTGAAGTTATAATCTGGATTGGAGCTTCACTGCCATTTGAAGCAGTAGCAGTGTTGTTGTTTTAAAAAAAAATGTGGAAAGCCCTCTGCACCTTTTCCTATAAGATAAGCCACCTACTCACCCTAAATATTAATTGATTTCTCTCCTCCCAAAAGTCGTTATTTTTCCCAACATCCTTTTTGCCTCATTCCCAAAACCAATTAAAAAATGGGTCAAATACTTTGGCCTAACACTAGGTTATCCAAACAAGCCAACTTTTTAAATTACAGTTTGAAATGGGTTTGTTTCAGTAAACTATAGCTTGAAGCAGAGACCCTCCCCTTCTCCTGCTCCTGCTCCTGCTCCTGCTCCTCTTCTTCTTTTGTAAAAGAAAGAAGTGGAAAAGCCCTTGCTGCTCCATTTGATAATGGTAAGTCCACTGCCCACGCTGAAAATTCATAGACTACATGTGAAAATCCCCCCCATACACACTTTCACAGGGTACAAATGGCCCTGCAAAAAGCACAGGTTATTATTTGGCCCAGCGCTGCAACAAACCAGTTAAGATTAACCACAGTTTTGGGCAGGGGTGGGCAGAAAGTAGATCTCCAGATGGTTTAGACTTCAACTCCCAGCATTCCTGATCATTGGCTATGCTGGCAAGGAGTATGCAGGCTTTTGTGAGTTGAAGTCCCAACATAGTGGAGATCTACATTCTGCCCACCCATGGTTTAGGGTTTGAACATAATGCAAAACTATGGTTGATTGCAAATGGAAGTGAAAGTTTCCAATCTCCTCCTTGTGGTCGCATCAGAGCAGAGTGCCCCCAATCCCAAGACTTGTGTCTGAACCAGGTCATTGGTTTCGTTTGGACATACATATCTTGGTTTATTAAACCTCAGATGGAAGAGCTCTTTCAGTCCATGGGTGGCTTCTGATCCAGCAGAGGAATCCTGCTAGCAGAACCGAGACAGTGGCAGTCTTCATCAATTTCATCTCCCCCCAGTAGTTCCTCTATGCTCCAGAGGGTTGGGGGATACTCTGGAACAGTGGGGAAGGTGATACTTGCAGCTGCCAGAGGAGGAGTAATTGGCAAAAATCACCTCCTCTCCTTTCCACCATTCTGGACAGAACTCTGCTCAGGGAACCTTCCAACCAGCAATAAAGAAAGATGTATAGCATATCAAAAACAATTCTTATAACATTCAATAATTTCCCTATGTTGAGGTGTTAAATCCAGGATTTGCCTTCTGCAAGAGGAGGGGACATTCCACTTGAGGAAGGGTTCTACTCACAGAAAGTCCCTCTGCCTGATTTTGGGGGGTCCCCCCTGCCCCCACCACAGCTCGCCCCATTCAGCAAGGTCTCCTGGCTCTCTGTGTAGCATTTTCAGTGGGGTGGAGGGAGGGGTCACCGTGAGAAGCAGGGGCTGTGGAAGTTCACAGCCCCTGCTTTATATATATTTTTGTAAGTTAATAAAAAAAACCCTGTATGAATCAAATTTTAAATGGCATGAAAATCAGAATGCCTTCCCAGTGTTATTTTGCCTTCAGGTAGCGCCACAATAAATGAATGAATGTTTTCATTTCCAACCAGTTGAACTATAGTTGCTATTTATTTTATTTAAATTCTTGGGGTAATACACCATTGTACCATTTGGCTGTAATGATTTGCACTTACATCTGTACATAAAGAAGTTGGTGACCTTCTTTCCAGGCATATTCCCAAGTTTCAAAGAGTATTGAAATTTGTAGTATTCAAATCTTGCGCCTATCTGAATATATATACTTTAACCTATTTTGCATTTTAGTTTTAACAATATTTCATTTACTTTTGAAACTCTGTGTCATGTTTTGCTAGTAATAAATCTTCCAACTCAGTCTATATTTATATATCTTTCATATTTTGTCCAGAACTAAAATTACCCAACTTCCCTACAAATTACATTTGGGATTGTTTGCTATTAAGGCAGCTGGTGCCTGTAATGGGATTAAAATCAAACTATATACCTCCAAGATTTTAATGGTAGTTGATATAATATCATGAGCAGGGCTTCTTGAAGGGAGCCCCACCTTTATGGAATTCACTGCCCCTAGAAATTTGTGTGGCTCTATCTTTTTTTTTGTTTTAATTACAGGCATTTTATTTCAATCTGCATTTTATTAATTGTTGTCCCTGGGATTGATTTGTATTATTTCATTTTAAGAGGATTTCCTATTTTATTGTTTTTTTCGTTGAAAATTGTACACGGTCTTGTGTGGGCTTTCATGTCCAGAAAGGTGGTTAAGGAGAACACAATCTTATGCAAATTTAGACAGAGAAAAGGCCTATAACTCCCAGCATGCCCCAGCCAGCTATGCTGGCTGGGGCATGCTGGGAGTTATAGGCCTTTTTCTGTCTAAATTTGCATAGGATTGCACCCTAAGAAGTCTTTTTAATGAATAAAAATTTACATGTCACTTCATAAGGATAATCTTGTTTACTCAACCATAATATATATGCCTATACATTTTGCCCTCTGCAGCTAACAGCTGCTACAGGGGATGGGATTTGGACTGGGGCCATGGACATGGGGAGAAAAGGTTAGCTGCCCCACACATTGCCTTGTATCACTGGATCTAAGTTGGAACACAAGGCCCAGTGCTGCATGGCTGCTTTGAGAAGAAGAAAATTGTATTGGGAGATCCATTCAAGGGTCTCCCATGTAATGTAGTTTTATGGTATTTTGGAGCTCAATACCAGAACAGTTAACAGGAGGAGTATTAGATATATTTGAGAAAAATATCTCACCCAAAAGCAGAAAACTAGCCATAGTTCTTATTGAAAGCCTGCGTTTGACTTCAATGAAGAGCAATTCCAAGCATGAAAATAAAACAGAGGCACTAAGTCCTCCAGTTGAGTGAATGAAGAAACAGTGCACGCACAGGAATGAATGGGGTGAACTGCAGCAAGTGTGTATAGCTCTGGGTTGCAGCCATTTAATTCACTTTAGCTGCCCAGCATTCTCAAAGGAGCTCAAGGGTTTACGGATGGGTTTATCATTAGACCAACACTGACCTGCCATGGGTAACGAGCCATGGTGAGTTGTCGTGTCATCATCCCATCCAAACCCGGCACGGTTTCTGCAGCATGGCTTATTTTTCATGAATGAACCACCCTGAGAACCCATGGATTGTTCTAGGGGTTGTTCGACCCACAATGGGTTGTCGTGTCATCCGAACCCAGGAGACCAATTTTATTGCGGGTTATTGGGAACTGTACAGAGTTGCTCAGCCAGAGTGGCAAAACCCCCTGCTTCTCTCTTTCATTACCTCACCAGTGACTGCCCTTCCACCGAGACTGAAATGCACTTTGGAAGGACTGTCACTCATTCCTTGGCTTTTAAAAAAAATGGAGCTAAAAAAAGATGCTATTGGGGTGCGGGGGTTTTCAGGCCCTGAAAATGTCACATTTTAAAAAATTATTATTTGTATGTGTCCTTCTCAGGGGCGCAAGTGCACCTTTACAACTACCCGATACAAGGCGAGACTGCAAATAGACTAATTTGCGCACAGTTGCCAGGGACCAAGGGCTTAGCTGTCAATGGAAAAACACCAGTAAAGGGCAAAAAAGTGGACGAAGAAGGTGCACCCAAAGCGGGTGTGGACATTATCACCCCCTTGCCATGTAATCGTCTTGATTTTAAGTGTTGAACTAAAGGTTCTCAGTGCCCTCCACCCTTTCAACACTTTCCTGATTCTAGAAAGGAGAGATATTTTCCCCCACTTTTCGGAACATTACTGCAGGTGCACAAATTTCCCCTCCATTTTTTCCCTAGCCCTTAAATTGGTGAAAATTGAAAAATTCCCCTTCATTTAATCCCCAGCCATTAAATTTGCACATATCTCTGTGAGTTATTTTAGAGCTGTCAGGGAATTGCCGTTACCTTAGCAGAAAGTGCTCCAAAAAGAAGCCGCCTAAAGGGGGTAGTACAGTATCTCTCCTTTCTGGAGTAGCTAGAGACTTGGGGAAGTGTTGAAAAAGTGGAGGGCACTGAGAACTGTCAGGCTAACCATTAAAATTGAGAGGATCACATTGCTAAGTTGGTGATATTGCTGCTACATCCTTTTGGTGCACCTACTTTCCTCGCATTGTCTCCATTTACCAGTGCTTTTCAACTGACCGCTAGGCAAATGACAGCTGGCAACTGTGCACAAATTAGCCTATATGCAGTCCTGCCTTCTCCTCCCTTTGACAGCTGAAACAGATCAGGGAATTCACTAGGCAAGACTACACATATCGGATAGCAGCAAGTGCACACTTGCGCAACTCTAAAGGACCATCAACAATATATATATATATATTTTAAATGCACAATTTTCAGGGGCTGAATTTTTTTTTTTTTAAACAACAACACATGACCCAGTGCACTTCTTTGAGGCTCTGAAAAATAAAAATAAAAATGAGGGCGAACGAAAAAGGAGGGAAATCCTATGTAAAAAGGAGGGCGAACGAAAAAGAGTGGAGAGGGGGAGACAAGACGGTTTCCACTGCAAAGGACACTGGGATACGTGACGCAGCCAGCTGGAGGACTGAGGGGGAAGGAGGGGGAACCACCCACAGTGAGCCCAATCGTCTGGTGGCTGCACTGTGGGTGGTTCAGAGAACAACCAACCCATTGTGGCTTTTTGGCAGGGTGGGTCAGCGTGACATGATGCAAACCCTTCCAGTGACGAAGTTGGGGCCGTGGCTGGCCCAGAGCCACCCAGTGAGCTTCATGGCTAATCAAAGATTTGAACACAGGTCTTCTCAGTCCAAATTACTGATGTCTCTGAATTTTTTTAAATTAATCAGCTCATCGGTTTGAAACTCATCCATTCCTAACAATCACCTTTGTAGCAAGACTGTGTTATGAATTCATTATTATGCTTGGAATTGATTGCAAGCTTCAGGGCATGAGCAGTTGCATCTAAACAATGCACTGAGTTGGTTTAATCACTGAATGATCTGGCGGCTGGTGCATCCCTCACTGCTCCCCTTATCATCAATGGGTTCTGGTCAATGACCGTAATAAATATTCATTCATTCTTATCATCATAGAATAGAATCATAGAATCATAGAAAAGTAGAGTTGGAAGGGGCCTACAAGGCCATCGAGTCCAACCCCCTGCTCAATGCAGGAATCCAGGTCAAAGCATCCCTGACAGATGGCTGTCCAGCTGCACCTTGAATGCCTCCAGAGTGGGAGAGCCCACCACCTCCCTAGGTAGTTGATTCCATTGTCTTATTGCTCTGACAGTCAGGAAATTTTTCCTGATGTTTAGGTGGAATCTGGGTTCCCGTAACTTGAGCCCATTATTCCGTGTCCTGCAAACTGGGATGATCAAGAAGAGATCCTGGCCCTCCTCTGTGTGACAACCCTTCAAGTACTGGAAGAGTGCGATGCAGCTCTGGTTCTACAAGGAGGAGGAGGAGGAGGAGGACGATTCTCTCAGTCCATCTTCTTTTCTCCATATACTGGTGATTGGCAAGTAAACGTCATATAACATCTTCATGCAAGGAAGCCATACAAAAACAACCTATCAGGAAGGGGCACATAACATGGTGATGCATGATGTCATGCCACACTGCACAGTTCCAAACAACAGCTCCCAAGATGCACTTTGATATTGCGCATGTGCAAAAACATGCATACACAGAATGAGGTTTCATATTAAAGGATAATTTTCGTCCGAACTCATGCAGATGGATTTGTTACTTTCTGAGACAATAATGATTTCACTTGAGCTCCCATCACTCATTCAAATCCAACACTCTGCCCACTACACCAGCCTTCCCTAACATGGCACCCTCCAGATGTGTTGGACCATAACTCCCCTCTAGGGCTAGATTAATCTATCAATTTCAGCTTCTCCCAGTTTTTCATATTTTAAAATCTTAAGTTCAGTTTGTCCTGAACTTTGTGAATTCCTTTTTAAAAAGTTTTCGTGAAAATTTGAACGCATAACGTAGGGATGTAGCCGAGCAGCCCGGCAGACACAAGTGATGCCCAAACTGGGCCTGCTTGTGTCCGCGCGGGCTCTCCGCCACCAGCGCAGGCTTACCTTAAGTTCTTCGCTCTCCTCGGAGAGCCGCCCACGCAGGCCACGCCGCCCGCACTGGTCCCGTCGCATCACTTCCAGCGCGGCGGAAGTGACGTGACGGGACCCTGCTCCATCGCGCTGGACCCCCACGCTCTGTTTTTGCCGGGAGAAACCAGGGCAACAGGGCTGTTTAAGCCCTGTTGCCCTGGTTCCTGCCACCAAAAACAGAGTGTGGGGGTCCGCCGGCGGCCGTGGAGGAGATGGCAGTGGTGGCGGAGACGGCGGCGACGGCGGCGATGGGGGGTGCTGCAGGACTCAGATCAGGAGGTATGGCGGCGGCGGGGGGGTCCAGGGGCGTCCTGTGGTGGCAGCGGTGGCTCGAGCGGTGCGAGCAGCACGGAGAACGCTCCGCGCCACTCAGAAGAGCACGATTGGGCCGCCACGGAGGTCCGAGCCACGGAGAACTTTGGGCCCAGGTAGGGCCCGAAGTACATCCCTAGCGTAAAGGTGAAATAATGACTCAGACACAGTTGTAGGGTACAAATGGTGGTAAATAGAGGGCCACATTTATTGAATACATCAATTGGGGATCTACAAAGGGGGGAAAAGTCCGGGTGCTAATTACACCGGCTAGCAGCCGGTCACCAATGCTGTAGGGTGAAACATCCGGCACAGGAGGGTGACGCTATCAAACGTCATCCCCCAATGCTTAACACCACACGGTGCTGGGAGGTGATTCCTGCAGTCAGCCTCGTACGAGCCGTGAGGCGCCGATACAGGTGAGGCAGGAAGACCTCAGAGACATGCCTTATCTCCCCAAAACCGAGCCGTGAGGCAGCGGTGGCGGCGGGAGCCTCGGGCACACCTCTCACCTGAAAGGTGCCACAGGATGATCACCAAGCCCCGAAAACTGCCTAATCACGCACTTGACCGCCAATGTGACTGAATCAGAAATGCTACTATGCACCCAAAACCTGAAATGCAGTGTAGAGTAGGCGAAACACGGACATTGCCCCCGGCCAATCAGGACAATGAACCAAAATTCCTACTCGGCCCCTTGAAACAGGCCCCTTGAAACAGCTGCGCGTGGTTAGGGGGGTATTGTATGCATTTTTGTATCTATTTCTCATAAAATATGCATTTTAATGCAATTTTGCCTAGCATAGACATTTTTGCAAGCAATTTTCTAATATAATGCATTTTAATGTTCCCGAATATACACATTTTTGTTTGCACTCCCCCCCCCCCAATAAGCACATTTGTATATGCATTCTTTTTTATATCGGAGAACACTGCGAGATTTGGAGCAGTGTGAATTTTGAAGGATAGTTGAATTTCAGTTTGAAAGTGAGAAGAAAGGTAAGTTCACATTGAAATGCAAACCGGATGAATTTCTAACCCACTCCTACTCCAATCCTTCCCAGTTCCCATTGGCATGGCCATTGGAAATAATGGGAGCTGCACTGCAAAACATCTGGAGGACAACAGGTTGGTGAAGGCTGCCCTAAACCATACTCCCCATTTAATCCAACAGACATACATCTTGGTCATGGTATGTCCCAAAAGAAAGGGGTTGATTGAAATAAAGAAGAACATAATGTAATATAGGCACTAGATAAAAGGTGATGTGTCCAGTGTACAAAAGTTCTGGGCGAGGGAGTTCTGAATAAATGAAGCGTGTTTTATTATTATTATTATTATTATTATTATTATTATTATTATTATTATTAAGATAGCAGCCTACAGATGTGTAGTCATTTAAAAGACGCAGAGAACCTTTGGTCCACCTAGGCCCTCCTCCCTAGACTGCCGTGCTCAGCAGGAAAACCTGATTTCAAAAGATGTATCCTGAAATATCAAATGCTTAATCCACCTCAACAAGATAGCAAATTTCAGAGCATTTATTCATGGAAGCGTTTTGCTTTACTGTCTTCAATTCTACATGTGATCACACACACAGTGGTGGTTCTGTAATATAAAATTTGCAGGACTTCAAAAGGTTCATTAAGCCAAACTCCATTGCAAAAGTAATTTACATTTACTGTACTCCAGGCCATAGCAGGTGCCACTGGTTTAGACAAACATGAACTGAAAGCTAGTGTGGTCCCCCGCTTTTTTTTTTTTTTTACCCCAACTTGATCTTCATTTTTCTCACAGCCAGCATTCATTATGAGTACAAGGACAGGAGCTTAAAACAGCACCACAGCATGCTGTTTCCTGTTTTGGCCAGCAATAAGCAATATAATACTGTGTCCAGTCCCTTGAACACTTCCCCTGGTACCTACAATAGCGTGCACGCACAGACACACACACACACACACCAGTGACCAGCAACCTTCAAGATGCTGTATCCTTGGGCTCTGTTGAGAGAAGACCCAATTACAGAAAAGCAGGAGCAGTACTTTTCAGCCACAATTTTTCATAGAGACGAGATTTCATAGATCATAGAGTTGGAAGGAGCCTACAAGGCTATCGAGTCCAACCCCCTGCTCAGTGCAGGAAACTAGACGAGGGGTCTCCCATCCAAGTAATAACCAGGCCTGACCCTGCTTAGCTTTCCACGCTCAGACAAGCTGAGCCAGCGTGAGCCACAGGCCTGTATTGTATTTGCACTGTATTTGTATTGTATTTGCAGTTCTTAGTTCCTATGCCCATACACCCAGTTTTTTAGCTTCCTGCTGACAAGGGCTCTCTGCTTGTAGCAAACTACTTGCCCGATACATTTGCCACAAGCCAAACCTGCCATTTTTCATACCTCTGTTCAACTTGTATGGAGGGAGATTGCATTGTGGGCACAATAGCCCATTCTGTTCATGGTGAAGTGTGTCAGTTGAACCATTTCCTTCAAAAAGAAGCAAACACAGGCAGATGAACTAGCGGCTGCCAACGGCAAGAAATAAATATAAAAAGAAAAAAAATATGTATGCATTCATTTCTTCAATTTATATCCCATCTTTTCTGCCTATAGCAACAAAAGTGGCAAACAGCTGGAACAACAATATTTTTAAAAAATCAATAACAATTATTTTAATGTTAAGTATGCATAAAATTAAAAGGAAGGGCAGATAAAACCAACTGAATACAACCACAGAGGCCATGTTAAAAAACACACACTTGGTTTGGCCTGTCTAGCTGATTTTACTTTATTTAATATATGCTCATCTTTATCTTAATGGGTTTGATACAAACGTAACCATTCTTAGAGTAGACCAATTGAAATCAATGGGACTTAAGTTAGTCACAACCGCTGTTAGCGGTGGCCATTTTGTTTCCCCCCAAATACCAGAGAACATAGTATGATGGGGGAAACAAAATGGCCATCCCAATGATGGCCATTCCCCCCTCCCCCCCAACATTTTAAATTTAAATTAAGAGCTGATAGGTCCTAGGGAGGCTTCTGCATCTGCACAGACTTATGGTGAGTCCCACTGACTCTCATTAAAAAGCTTACGTTTAAAAATAAAATGGAAATTTAAAAAAAAAAGTATTCCACCACACCACCCATACATGAAGAAAAGGAAATCATCAATGTTTTAGATTTTAAAAAAAACCTTTCCCCCACAAATTCCGAGCAAAAAGGCTGCCAATATAAATATAAATTCAAAACTACTTTTGAAAGAGAGAGGGGTTTTTGATTTTGCTTTTTAAACTGCTGTCAAGCCTTTACTTCTCCTTCTCCTTCCAGGAAGATCTAAACAACGACTTCTAACCAAAAAGTTTTATTAGGACAGATGCCAGCCTAGCAAACTGGCTTAGAAGTAGGGATGTGCGCGGATCTCGATAGGGGGTGGAAGCAGGGCGACCCCCCCTCAGCCCCGTGGCACGTACCTTTTCCCCGGCTTGGCACATCTCCCTGGAGAGGAGCCAGGGAGAGGTACTTCCGGGTCTACGGCACTGCGTTTTTCACGTAAATATCATAGAAAACCATCTTAAAACGGCCGTGCGGACATTTTAAGGTGGTTTTCTATGGTATTTACAGACAGTATGTGAAAAAAAGCAGCACGGGGGTCCCGTTGTGTCAGTTCCTGGCACAGCGCCAGGACCCGTCGCGTCACTTCCGGTTCCCCAGAAAGTCTGCCGGGAGCCTTGAGGAATCGAGCGGCGGGGGTGCTCGCTGAGCACCCGGCGAGCACCCCAACAGGTATGCATACATCACTACTTAGAATTACAAAAGAAGTGGATTGCAGAGTCAATCACAAAAGAAACAAGCTTAGTTAGAATACCAGCCATTAAGGAAGATTGCCCTATTGTTGAGAAGGTGATTCTAAACTGGGAACCTCTCCTCCCTTCCGGACTCAAATTTCCCACACTCCTAAGGCGGTTCCTCATTCTCAAGGGCAAATCTCTTGGAATGCCTGACACTGCTCAGCTGGTCCATCCTCCTTAGCTGGCATCTGACCCGGGGGTTAGTGGGTGCTTGATTCGCCCTCCTCCCGACCAGAAATCTCAGATTGCTCAGAATTTGGCACAGATAGATCTTCCCTGACTGTTGGGTCTAACCCTAACTTGTGCAAATCGTGCCGAAAGTCCAGCAGCGAGCACCTCAGCTGGAGCTCGTGCTTGGCTTGGCTCATGCGGCGGCAGTGCTCGGCTCGCGTCCCACAAGTCGAGTGCTGCGTGAATTGCCCACCCCTAGTTGAGACGCAAATTATGGTAAAAAATAGGGACCCATGTATTGATTAATCAGGATCTGTGAAGGGAAAGAAGTGTGTGTCCCTGGCTATACTTGCCCCTTGCCAGTAGCTGTTTTAGGGTAATGCATCCATCTCTGAGGGGCGGTGCCTGTAAAATCACCACCCCTCAGTTTTATGCCAATGCTGGTGTTGGGAGGCCTTCCCCTGTCAAAACTCCAAGCTGCAAAACTCCAAGCTGGCGAGGTGAGTCAGCCTCAGCAGCGATCCGTATCTCCCCACCAGGCTGCAAAACTCTGAGTGGAGAGCAGAATCGCCAGTCACCTAAAGGGTGCCAGCGGATTCTCACCAACCCTAACCCCACTGAAAATTCCCGCACTTACCTGCCAAGTGTGACTGAATTAAGCCAGACAAAAACAGCCAATAAAAAACAACCCTGACCACTGCATCACAGTGTACAGTAGGTGAAACATGCACATTACCCCATATGGCCAATTGAGACAATGAGCCAAAATTCCTACTCGGCCCCCTAACAGGTGACCAGCAGAGCCCACACTCTGGGAGGGAGGGAGGGAGGGAGCCACAAATGAAAGAGGCTGAGGGCAGGGCCACTGGGACTAATATTGTCACAGGCGCCCCACCCCCAATTCCTCTAATACACATGGAAGTATGTGGTTGTCCCCTTGACTTGCCTTCCCCCCCCCCCATGCAAAGTTCTCCCCACCCCTAGCAAGGCAGGAACAGGGGAAGAGAAATGGCTGAGTGGAGATTTGAATCTATCTAGGTCTTCTCAGACCTAGTCCACCATTACACCAGGCTCATTACATGCCCAGTAGCTTTGACTACAATATAGATTTCATGCAATCTAATATTAACAAGCTTAATCATGGTACAAACAGTAGAAGAGAGGCTCAATGTATTGTTAATCTCTTTGGTGTAAACAGGCGAACTCTCTATCCTTATTATTCACTCGACCAACTTGACGAATTAGACAAGAATGCATTGATTGAAGTAAGCAGAAGTTTTTCAAGGCTAACATCCAACCCTCCGTAAAGGTTTAAGATATCCGAGAGAAATTGGCATTATCAGATACTTATCTGTGTGAGAAATAATAAAGAAAAAATCTCCAGTATTTCCATGTGGTGAATCTGGTCTTGTGGCATTGTTGTAAAAATGAAAAACTGAAAACAAAATATCATTAAATTAGCCCTGTTCAGGCATTCAAGAGAATGTATGAGGGCTTACGATATGTACTGGGATGTGGTTGTGCACATTGGCCATGCCCCATGCATCTCTGAAGGAGCCAGCATCACCCCCCTCAGTTCACACCTATTCGTGTTGAACCAGTAAGGTCTAGAAGGGAGTTCTACTCATGCTCGCTTGAACACAAGTAGAGCTCTTCACATGATCAGAAACCCTGATAAGGCAGGGTCTGCAATTCTGCTGAAAGTTGTATTCGCATTCAAACGAATGCAAGTGTAGAGCTCCCTTCTAAACCTTGCCAGTTCAACACAATTCATAACCATTCACATCATAAAGCAGAACTAAATCCTATGCATGTCTTTTCAGAAGTAAGACCCATTGAGTTCAATGGGACTTACCCCCCAGAGAAGTGTATATAGGATTGCAGCCTTCAAGTAGGATCTAATATAGCAGGGCCCGTGAAAATGAACGGGGGTTGTTCCAGAGCAGTGGTGGTGAATTGTCCTTTGAGAAGCTAGAAGGAGCTAATGGGAAGAACATACCATACTTTTTCTGCACTGCTCGCAAATTCATGAGAACTTTTTTTTGGGGGGGGGAGTTCAAAATTCATAACAGCACCCGCTAATCAAAATGTCCATTAAAAAGCCAAGTGAAGGAACAATAAAATAGCTTCACTCATATTCTGTGTAGATATTTTCTTGCACTCTACAGTTCCTTCTTTGACAAACATTTTTAATGCCACCATTTATCAGTCCAAGGATGTGGCAGCAATACTACAATAACCTTACCAATATATCACTTTCATACATTCATAGATATTCATTTTTACTGAAAAACTTACTGTATTGTTTCTGATGGAGTTCTCATTTATTTTCAGAAAGTATATTTTACTCTTCCTTCTATCTCTTAAGTGAAATCCGTCATTACTCAAGTAGATTTTTTAAAAATGTAACATCAGTTGCATTTTCTAGTGATGCAATACTGGCAACGTGTTTCAAGTTCTAAATCTTAGGATAAAAGCCCCCAACACTCATAATTTCCAAATTCTGCAAGAGTCAATTGGATATGCGGGACATGTTTTAAACTAGAGGCGCTCCTCACCCCAGCCTTATTTTGTGTGCCCCTTGGCATCTCCCATTCCTTCCTGTACCAGCTGCTGTTGTGAGACAAGCAAGAGAAAGGTCAGCAGGCAGGCACAGGTGCAAGCTCAGAGACCTGACTACAGAGCAGCTAGAGTGGAAGAGCATCCTATGGAAATATGCTGCAGTAGCCTCCACACTAGATGGTCAGTCCTCCGAGTTTGCATGTGCACCTGCCTGCCTCCCATGCTCTGTCTCCTTCTCCTTATTTATGTGTTAATTTATTTACAGCATGTTTACCCTGCTCTTCAGCCAGAAAAGGCTCCCAGAGTGGCTTACAGATATTAATATTGGACAGTCTCTGCCCTCAGCCTTACAATCTAAAAGACATGACACAAAAAGAAAAGGGATTGGGAGGGAGGAGGAAGAAAGCAAAACTGAGGCACAGGTTCTTAGTTACAAGGTTCTAACAGATTTTTTTTCTCTTTTCTCTCTCTTTCTCTCTTTTTCTGGCAGGGAAGGGCAAAACAAATTCCCTGCAGCTGTTCCTTCTTTGGCTGATGTATGGGGCCAGGCTGGTCTCCCCCTTGCCATGATGTTACTCCTGGGAGGCATGGGGTACAGCCTCCCAGTGGCCTGGGAAACAGCTACTGTCTGCATTACTTTTATTGAGAGGGATCCAGATATCAGAAAAAGTGTGAACCCTGTACTGTATGAATGGACAATGTTAATGTCTCTTACACATTGGACTTCTCCTTGAGGCAGTGACTGGATTGCTGGGGGCCAGAAGCATCATATGAGGCAAGAACTCCTTGAGGGGTGGGGTGAGAGGCAAAAGTATATTGGCAGTGAGATAGAGACTGAGTTTGCACATAATGACAACCCATGTTTAAACCATGGGTTGTCCAGGTTGCTGGCGAGGAAACAAGCATTCTGGCTCCTGCGTGCTTATTGCTTCCACTTTCTGTCAATAACATCTGAACCCAGAACTCTGGCTTGTTTTGGGGTTACACAACCTAGAGTTAACCCAACAATCAGCCATGGTTTGCTGTTGAGTCAACTCTGGGTTGCTTAACCCCTAAACAACCCAAAGTTCTGGGTTTAGATGTCACAATAACAACTGGGGTGATTCTGGGTTTGAGACTGAAAGTGAAACTGATGAGTGCATTAAACAACCCAGGAATTGTTGTGACATGAATGAATGAATGAATGAATGAATGAATATATTTATTACGGTCAACGACCAGCTCCCAATAATAAAACAGTATCAAATATACAAACATATAACATACAAAGCACCATTATAACAATAATACATTCCAAGGTGTATAAAATTTATATCAGATTTAAAAAAACAACAACCATAACCAGGGTAAAGGATCACTGTCTTAACAAGGAAATGCGGCAAGCTATGGCAGCTGTACAAAATTTGGCCACTTTATTAGTAATAGAGGGGATCTGGTCAGAAAGTAGCAGCAGTATGTAATGATCTTCTGATCTACTTGGGAATTTACATAAAATAGGTAAATTAAGTTCTCTGCAAATGTCCTGATAGAAGGAACAGTATAAAAGAACATGACCCACGGATTCAACTTCCCCATTATTACAGGGACAGAGACGGTCCTGGAAAGGTATTCCTTGATATCTCCCCTCCAAAAGCATGGAAGGCAAGACATTAAATCGGGCCAAAGTAAAAGCTTTTCTGAGCTTGGGAAAAGTTAAATTGGCCAGATATGAAGGGGGGTCAAAAATCTTATTACCTATCCCACTAAATTTGGGCAATGCACTTAAATGATCTTGTAATTCTATATCCCAGATTCTCTGCTTAACAACTGCTTTGGCTTTGAAGTAACCCAGCGCTATTAAGGTGTTGGGGGAGAGTCCCATTAATAACAGTTCTTTAAGCAGGTGCCTTTTCCACTTCGATTGAAAGGAGTCCAACAGAATCAGTGGTGCAAGTCCTACTGGTGAAAAAACAAGTTTTAGCCAGTAGTTTATCATATATACCTTGGCACGAGCTTCAATAGGGATTAAACCAGCCTCCAGTCGCAAAGTTATGTTGGGGACACAATGAGGAACTGAAAATATGGCTCTTAGGAACTTTGTCTGAATAATTTCTAGGGGACGAAAGTTGTAATAGGCACACAATTGGGAACCGTACAACATTTGTGCAACAATTTTGGTCACAAATACTTGAATCACAGAGGGGATATATTGCCCGCCTTTAGTATAGAAAAATCTTATCAGTGCTGCAGCACTCCTCCGCGCATTAGCTGCAGCATTATTTATTTGAGAAAGCCAGGATCCAGAAGTATGAAACATTATTCCTAAGTATTTGTAACTTGAAACCTGTTCTAAAAGGTTCCCATTAATTGACCATTTGTGCTTGATTCTCCTCCTACTAAAAACCAACACTTTAGTCTTTGAATAGTTGATTGTCAGCCGTTCCTCATTACAGTATGATTGCAAGGCCCTCAAAAGTCGCCTTAGCCCAATACTGGATAGAGACAGTAACACCGCATCGTCAGCGTAAAGGAGAATTGAAAGAGAGCGGGTAGCTAACTTGGGTGGATGAAAATCAGGGTTTGATAAACTTGCCACAATTGAATTAATATAAAAATTAAACAACGTGGGGGTTGTGACATGCAAGCTGGGACTAAGAGAGAGGGAGGAAGGGAGAAAGAAGAGGAAAGAGAGAATGAAAAGGATGAATGGACATGTGAGTGAATGGATGTGTGTGTGCATGCATGTGTGTGTGTGTGACACACAAACACAAATCACCAATTTACTATGCTTAGGGATATGGAGGTATTCTAATAAGTTGTTCAAGATGATAGTGATGCTGAAATACATGAAAAATCAGAGAAGCAGTCAAAAGACAGAATTTGATAATAAGTAATTTTTGGAATGACTGCACAAATGATAACTTAGGTCATGACAGACCAATAAAATTTCTAGAAACAATAAATAAGTGTGCCTTGGAGCAGTAAGAACCAACAAAAGGAGAGGCAGTAAAAGTTGGGATACTCTGCAAGGGTTAAGTGTTCCTGAACTACTTAGCAACTATAATCCTATTAGATTCAACATACATGGACCCAAGAATTTGCCCCTCCAAAAAACTTAGTCTGACTTCAAAAGCAGAAATTCAAATGTGACCACAACAGTTCAAAGGGAACTAAAAAGATACGGTTTGGAAGGTCAGCCCCTTCAGGCAGCATGGTGGGTTTTTAAAAATGCCATAATTGAGGCTCAATTAGAATATCAACGCACACCATAAGTCAAAACTGCCAACATGGTTAAATAGCAAAGTTGAGGCTACACAAGTAAAATAACTTACTTTTAAAAGTGGACATTATGCCCAAATGAAGCAAACAGAAAATGATCACAGAGAAATGCATTATAGGGTGGCTGGGTGACCGGCCAGATGGGCGATTAACAAATATAATAAATAAATAAATGCAAAGCTGCAAGAATGCAAAAAAAAAAAAAAATGGAGAGAAAATTACTGGAAACATAAAGACTAACAATAAATAATTTAACAATCTTTCAACAGCCATTCAATTAGGCTGCAGTGGAGGGAGAGAAAGGAAGCAGGGCCACTCCATCAGCACTGCTGAGAAGCCAGCTCCATTTTGTTCCTCCCTCCATTTTATTTATTATTTATTTATTATATTTATACCCCACCTTTTTTCCTGCAAGGAACCCAAGGCGGCTTACATAATCCTCCTCCTCCTCTCCATTTTATCCTCACAACAACCCTATGAAGTAGGTTAGGCTGAGAGTCAGTGACTGGCCCAAAGTCACCCAGTGAGTTTCATGGCCGAGTGGCGACTAGAACCTGGATCTCCCAAGTCCCAGTCCAACACTCTCACCACTACGCCATTAACTGTCACCTGGCAGCAGCCAATCCAACAGACTGTAGCAGAGGGAGAGATGAGAAGCTGGGCTGCTCCACCGGCTTAGGTGAGAGACAAACAACGTTTGGCTCCTCATTTCCTTGAACTGTTTCCGTTTCAGGTGGTTGATATAACAATTTTGGAACTTTAAAACAAGTGCCCAAGTTTGTATTTTTCCTTCTTCCTCCCAGTTGCATTTCCTTTTGTGTTGTGCCTTTTTAGATTGTAAAAAGGGTAGAGACTGTCTTATTATTGATCTTAGAAGCTGCTCTGGGAACCTTTCTGGCCAAAGAGTGGAGTAAAAATGTTTTGTTTTTTTAAATTTTGAAAGCCCCAGAGAGAGCCTATGGCCCAATTAAGCAGCGAAGGTGCAAATTAAACATTCAAAAGAAATCAGAAAAATTGCAGATATTAAGGTAAAAAGTATGATTAAATATTTAGGTATAGATATTTTAAAAGAGTTAGAAAAAATAGTAGAACAAAATTTTAGAAAGTTAAAGAATGAGGTAAAAAAAAAGATAGAGGAATATAAGAAAATTGGACTTTCATGGTTTGGTAGAATAGCTTTGATAAAAATGAAGATATTACCAAAGATAAATTTTTTATTTAGAATGATACCAAGTAGTTTATCAGAGAAGGAAATTAGGGAATGGCAAGCAATAATTAATAATTTTTGTAATGGGGGGAAAAAGGCGAGGATTACTAAGAGTAAATGGTATAAATCCCAAAAAGAAGGGGGGCTTGGCCTTCCTAATATCAAGTGGTATTATATAGCTAATCAGTTAAGGTTTATTATGGATATTTTAGTTAGGAAGAATATTTTGTGGGTAGAAATAGAAACGCAGGAAATAGAAATGGGGATGGAAAAATTTTTATTTTCAAAAAAAAGTATTACTAGTGTAAAAAGAATAGAAAATCCCTTTCTGAAAAATATGGTAGGGATTTGGAACAGTAACAGACAGATCTTTATACCAGGGATATCACCGTTAACTCCAGTTGTAGCAATGGAGGACTTTCCAGTAAATGCACAGCATTGGGAGGCCATATTTAGGGAAAATAAGGTTATCAAATTAATGGATTGGATGGGAAAAATTGAGACTAGACAACAAATATTGGAAATGATTGGGCCAGATAGAATTTCGTGGTTAAATTTAATGCAATTAGATCAGTGGACTAAGAAATGGAAAAAGAAAAATGAGTATGAGAGGGAGTTTACTGGATTTGAAAAGAAAGTGTTGTCTAGAGAACTTATAGAAGGGAATGTTTCTTCTAGAGGGTTAACTAAGGAGATATATAAAATGATGCAGAGGATTGAAGCGAAAAAAGACAACCTTAAGATGATGTGGGAAATGGAGTTTGAGGAGGAGATATCAAATGCGGGGTGGAGAAATATTTGGGGCAGACGTATATTAAGAAATATGTCGGTAAGGATAAAAGAGAATTTTTTAAAAACTGTTTGGAGATGGTATTTGACTCCAGTAAGATTAAATAAAATAGATAGTAATTGTGCTCCATTGTGTTGGAGAGGATGTCAGGAACTTGGTACTTATGCTCATATGTGGTGGAGCTGTAAAAGTGTATTGGATTTTTGGAATAAAATTTTTGGAGAAATTTCACTAATTATTGGCATTAATGTGGAGGTCTGCCCAAAATTAGCATTGTTATCAATAACGGAGAAACTTTTGTGCTCACAAGAGAAAAAGGAACTAATTGTAAGTTTATTAGCGGCAGGGAGATTATTGATTGCAAGGAATTGGAAAGTTCAACATCAGTATTTAATAATAGACTGGTATAAAGAGGTTTGGGATATTGCTTTAAATGATAAACTAACATGTAGTATTAAATGTAAAAGGGGACAATTAAAGAAAAATAATTTTAAGGAAATATGGGGGTCATTTTTAGATTATGTTTTAGTAAAGGGGAAAGGGAGTAAGCCATGTCATGATATGATGTATTTTTGGAATATAGATTAATAATGGATCATGTGGATAGAATTGGTTTTGGCCCCGGGGTGACGGGTGCACTTGTAGTGTATGATTTGTAGGTTTATGGTTTTTTTTTTGTGTATGTGTGTTCTTTAAAAATAAATAAAAATTATTATTTAAAAAAAAAAAAAATTGCAGAGAAACAAATGAATTGTTTGGAGATGAACCCACAGCCGGGCCAGTTTTGTAGGTAATACAATAGAAGAATTATATGGAAATGACAAAGGAGAACATGTTAGAACTCACTGATCAAACTCAGTGGTAACAATTTGGCAGAACTGGATGATATCTGGAGTCCTTAAAAAAAATTCAGATGCAAAGTCACAGAACAAATGTATCACTAAACTCAGATTTCTGACTAGGTTGCCGGAAACAGGAATGCAAAAGCAACTTTAAAAACAGCAGTGTTGCCAGTCTGTACTCATTACCCCATCACTAGATGCAATTGCCCTGAGAGGTGAAGATTTTGGTGTGCATGGTAATGATGGATTGGGATGAGAGGTTTTAATCTCAAGATAATAACCTTGATTTAACAACCTCTAAATGTTGTCTGTGTACACAACTACAAATGTGCATGGTATTAAATCATTTTCCAAGACTGCTCTTGTATTTGGCTGAGCCAGTGTTTAAAGTATTCCAAGTATAGTTTCATGCTGAACATTCCATTCATCTAGCAAAATTGGGTACTTTCTTTTCAGCATGAGACATCCTTCGCTTGCTTATTTTGGTAAAACTGAGGGGGGTTTTTTCCATCATTTAAGAAATTTTTTTTTTTAATGAAAACTAAGCAAAAATGCTTTGCAATTTATTTTTACAGACATCTGAGCCACTGCATGCAAAACCCTGTTTTTATAAATACTGCATTATGCTATAATAAATAATTGATTTTTGTCACAAAGCTATTTAGAGGGCATAAAATGTCTTCAAACTTGCAGAAGAGTGCAGCATAATTCTTTTCACTCTTGTCTCCCAGTTGCCTTATTGGTGTTGTAAACACCCTATGTTAACACTTGCTCAATTTCTTTATCCAGGATAAAGGGGCAGGCCACGCCGAGTAAGGGGAACAAGGGATCGATGCTTAATATCTATCCCTTGTTCCGGGCCTGCCCAGAGCCAAGGGATAACTGGGGGATGTGTTGCTCCTCCCCCCACCCTGCGTTTGCTGTTGTGCAATGCCAGGTCCGTTACCCAAAAAACATCTCTCATCCATGACTTGATCATGGATGAGGGTGCGGACCTGGCATGTGTTACGGAAACCTGGCTGGACGAGGCCGCTGCTCCTACTCTGGCGGCCTTGTGTCCGGCCGGTTTCTCGTATGCCCAGCAGCCAAGGGTTGGGGGACGGGGAGGGGGAGTGGCTGTTATCTACCGGGAGTCCTTGGTCCTCACCAGACTCCCTCTCCGGGAGACCAAGTTTATTGAGTGCATGTACTGGAGGTTGGGTCCAAAGGGCAGCCTGGGGATTCTGCTCGTGTACCGTCCACCCCGCTGCATGACAGACTCCCTGGCCGAGGTGCTGGAGGTGGTCTCCGATGTGCGTGTGTTGTCCCCCAGGCTAGTGGTGCTGGGGGACTTCAACGTGCATTCGGGGGCTTCCCTCACTGGGGCACCTCGGGACTTCATGGAGACCATGGCTTCCTGGGAGCTGCACCCTGTATTAACTGGACCTACCCATGTAGCCGGTCATGCACTGGACTTGGTTTTTGTTTCCGGAGAGGGGGAAATGATCTGGAGATCGGGGGTATATCCACCACCCCCTTGTCATGGTCAGATCACTATCTGGTGGGGTTGGATTTCTCGGTGCCACAACCCCTCTGCAGGGGTGAGGGACCTATTAGAATGGTCCGCCCCAGGCGTCTTATGGATCCGGATGGATTCCTGAACGCGCTTGGGGAATTGGAGCACACAAACGGTAGCTCGGTCGAGACCCTGGTGAATGACTGGAATGCTGCAATCACCAGGGCATTAGACCGAGTTGCCCCGAAGCACCCTCTTCGCCTAAACAGAGCTCGTGCGGCGCCATGGTTCACTCCGTCACTGCGAGCTCTGAAACAAGAGGTGAGAAGGCTAGAGCGCCGATGGTGAAATTCCCGCTCCGAAGACGATCGAACACGGGTTAGAGCTGCATCTTCAGCCTACCGGGTGGCGGTGAAGGCAGCAAAAAAGAATTTCTATACTGCCTCCATTGCGTCTCCAGAGTGCTGCCCCAGGAGGCTGTTCCAAGTGGTCCGGAGTCTGGTCGGTCCAGTCGCTCTGGACCCACTGGAACAGTCAAAAGCCTCCTGTGAGGCTTTAGCGAAGCACTTCGCAGATAAAATCGATCGGATTAGGAGTGGGATATCGTACGTCGTGGACACAGGGAGTGAGCGGGAGGAGGCCAATGGCAGACCGGTTTTGTGGGATCGGTTTCGGCTTCTTCCTTCTGATGAAGTGGACAAGGTGCTTTCATCTGTGAGGCCGACCACCTGCTTGCTTGACCCTTGCCCGTCCTGGCTCATCATGAGCTGCAGGGAGAGACTGGGTGAGGGGATCAAGGCGGTGGTGAATGCCTCCCTCGAGGAGGGAGTGATGCCATCAGCCCTCAAGGAGGCAGTAATAAGACCGCTTCTAAAGAAGCCCTCCTTGGATCCCCAGGATTTAAACAACTTTCGCCCAGTCTCCAATTTACCATTTCTGGGCAAGGTGATCGAGCGGGTGGTGGGTGCTCAGTTGAAGGCACACTTGGATGAAGCCGATTATTTGGATCCGTGCCAGTCGGGCTTCAGGACTGGACATAGGACAGAGACGGCCTTGGTCGCCTTGGTGGATGATATGAGGAGGGCTTTGGATAGGGGCGAATGCTCCTTTCTAGTCCTCCTCGATCTCTCAGCGGCTTTTGATACCGTTGACCACGGTATCCTCCTGGACCTTCTGGAGGGGTTGGGCTTGGGAGGCACTGTATTGCAGTGGTTCCGGTCCTTCCTCTCTGGAAGGTATCAGAGGGTAGTTCTCGGGGAGGAGGCTTTGGACCCTCGGCTGCTCACTTGTGGAGTGCCGCAGGGTTCCATCCTCTCCCCGATGTTATTCAACATCTACCTCAAGCCGCTGGGAGCTATCATCAGGAGGTTTGGGGTGCAGTGTCATCAGTATGCGGATGACACGCAGCTCTATCTCTGTTTTCTCACCGAGGTTGGCCGTTGAGACCCTGTCCAAGTGCCTGGAGTCAGTGGCTGGCTGGATGGGAAGGAACATGCTGAAACTGAACCCCGACAAGACCGAGGTACTTCTGGTGGGGGACAAGGGAAGGTTAGGGGATGTTGACCTGGTGCTGAATGGGGTACATCTACCCCTGAAGGACCAGGTCTGCAGCTTGGGGGTCATTCTAGACTCCCAGCTGTCCATGGAGGCTCAGGTGGCAGCTGTGAGCCGGGTGGCGCTGTATCAACTCCATCTGATACGGCAGCTGCGCCCCTACCTTCCTAATCACCTGCTCCCATCAGTGGTTCATGCCTTGGTCTCCTCTCGCCTAGACTACTGTAATGCGCTCTACGTGGGGTTACCCTTGAAGACGGTCCGGAAGCTTCAGCTGGTACAGAACGCGGCGGCTCGCCTGATTAAGGGCAGCCGCCGGCGTGATCACATCACGCCAGTGCTTAATGAGTTGCACTGGCTACCAGTTGCTTGCCGAGCCGAATTCAAGGTGTTGGTTTTGACCTTTAAAACCCTACACGGCTCCGGCCCAGCTTATCTCAAGGAGCGCCTCCAGCAACATCAAGTAGGCCGCTCAACAAGGTCTGCCACGGACGGCCTTCTCCTTATCCCATCAGCCAGAGCAGCCAGGCTGGTGGGGACTAGGAAGAGGGCCTTCTCTGTGGCGGCCCCCACATTATGGAACTCCCTCCCTAGTGACCTTCGCCATGCCCCCTCCGTGATGAGCTTCCGCCGTGCATTAAAAACATGGCTGTTCAGGCGGGAATATGGGGTGGGTTAGGTTTTTAAAAGAACTTTTTATATTGTTTTAATTATTATTATATTTTATTGTATTGTTTTATTGTATTTTAATTGTACATCGCCCAGGGTGGCCGGGTGACCGTCCAGATGGGCGATTAATAAATATAAGAAATAAATAAATAAATAAATAAAGGGGAAAATGTTATTTGAAGTATTGGTATCAGTAGTGTTATAACAACAAAAGGAGTGTATGTATGTGTGTGTGTGTGTGTGTGTGTGTGCGCGCGCGCGCGTGCACACGTGCATGCACAGGGATGGGTTTAAATATGTTTATTTTGAAATACCTTATAATACAATGGAAACTAATTCAATTGTGCTAATAATAAAGCTGTTCGAAGAAGCTAGTCTTCCTACACAAATGAGATTTGAAAAGATGAAGGATAGTTTTTCTTTGATTCACCACTCCCTTTTCTAATCCTCCCTTCCTTATCTAATCCTTCCTATTTCAGCTGGGAGGGTTGATGGGTACTCATAGGCCCAGTTCATACATGGCAATTCAAGACTGGCAAGCATGGCTTGGCTTTCTTAATCTGGATTTCACAACAAACGATGGTTATCAGAAATAGTTGGCAGTTACTTGAAGGCTTGTCTCCTCGCATATATACCTGCCCAGATCCTAAGTTCCTCTTCTGAGGCCCTCCTCTGTGTGCCTCTGCTGAATAAGGTGATGGAGGTGGCAACTAAGGAGAGGGCCTTTTCAATGGTGGCACCCCAGTTGTGGATTGCCTTCCCCAGAGAGGCTCACCTGGCACCTATGTTGTGGTCTTTTGGGGGCCAGGCGAAGACCTTTTTATTCTCCTAGGCATTTTAGTTCTTTGGTTTTTGTTGCTTTTAAATTTGTTATTGTATTTTTAAATCTTTACGTTGTTGTTGGGTTTTACTTTGGCTTTTACTTTTGGTTTTATAGGGTAGTTTTAAATTTAAAAAGAAAATTATATTATGGTTTATCATGTTGTATTTTATGGTTTTAATTGATGTGAACTGCCCAGAGAGCTTTGGCTTTTGGGCAGTATAGAAATGTAATAAATAAATTGTTGTAAAAGGTTCAAAGAGGATGCACCTGGCTGGGGTGGGGTTGAAAGAGAGAGGGAGAAAAAGGAATGTGTGATCCAGTGGGGCACTCCCAATTGCCAGACCATGATTTAGCTATCAAAACTTGTGATTTCTGAACCAAGAGATAGTCTTAGAGGTATTCCACACATTATGTAGAAGAAGGTGGTAGACTGAAGTGGTGGAAGGCCCAATTATACCATGTTAAAATGCAGGTCAGGGGTGGGGTGGGGACCATAGTTTAGTGGGAGAGTGTGTCCTTTACATGCAGTAGGTCCCAGGTTCAATGCCTGGCATCACCAGTTCAAAAGCATCTGGAAGAAGCTGGTGTGAACAATCTCTGTTCAAGGCCCAGGAGCACTGCCAGTCAGAGTAAACAAGATAAGGGTAGAAGGCCAAATAATCTGACCAAGTAAGTATAAGGCAGCTTCTGAATGCTCTCCCCTGTAAACAGCACCCTACATGTAGTAAATTAGTACATCAGTGAGAAAGATTTAGCATAAGCCTTTCACTGATGTGCTATCATACTAAACACAGCATGATTTTTACTGGGGGCTGGGAGAAGTGTATTCAGAAATATGATACCCCACCTGCACTCTGGAAAGCTCCCACCTCAGTCTACTTTACCAGCTCATTCTGTGCAATGTGCAGAATAGCTCTTATTTGCACAGGAAGAACATTTACATAACAATGAAGTTCTTGATCAATCTTATGAGCACGAGACACTCATAAAACGTTAGCCAGCTACATTTAAAAGTACAATGACTTTAAGGAGTGAGAAAGGGTCCCTTCAGCTGATAATTCACCCATGAGATTCCTCCAACTATGACCTTATTGGCCACTCCCTGGCTAGGGGTTCAAAACCTTGCACTGTAGATCCCAATCAGGAAAGAATACCATGACCAGGATCCAAAAGAATTGGGCAACTAAGTCCATGAGCCCAGGGGAGATTTAGATTTCTGTTGTGTGATAGCAGCACTCCCCATCACAAGAAGCGTAGGAATCAGCCAGAGAGAGAGAGAGAGAGAGAGAGAGAGAGGGCAGGCAAGCAGCAGCAGTGGCCTGCAGTCAGTGGGTCTTAATAGGGTGCTGGGACCTCAGCAACTGCCCTTTGAGGCTGACCCCTGATGCCAGCACTGAGGTCTATCTTTAATATGCATTAATATTTCTCTCTTTCATTGATAACCATGCAGAGCAAGCTTTACATTTTTCCATTTGACACCTAGGGTGCATCTAGATGGAGGACTCCTCGTGCCACCAGTAAAAAGCAGAGGTGTGCACTGACCCCAATTTGGCACTTTCTAAAAATAGACCAATTCTGCTTGGACCTATTCAGAGGCCCTGTGCTTCAACTGAACCCAAGGTTCGGAAATCCAAGGCTTCGTGCCTCCCATTGATGGGAAATTAGAAACAAAACAAAACAAACCAGTGATAAATTTTTGTCTCTTTATGGATGCAATTTGTAGACATCGTTTGAAATGTGCAGGTATCCCCTTGTCAAATTTTCTGACAAATTTCAGATAAATCAGTGCAGATAAATAGGTGCAGTAGTATTTGTCCTACACATCTTTATATTTTGATTTATTTGTTTTTAAAAAGGAAACTGACTATACTTAAAAAAAAATAAATTCCTGGCGGTATTGTGTGAAACTTGCAGAGATAGTTGCCCCTCTGAATGGATCAAGCCTGCCAAATTTCAAGTGAATAGGTGCAGGGATTTTTGTACAAAAGGGGACTTTACATTTTGAGGGTATCCAAAAAAGAACACACTCATCCCGCATGTTCATTGTGGACCATTCTTCTTCAATTTGACAGGCAACTTAGAGGATAGGAGCATCAATTTATGTGGGAGTCCTCACATTTGGGGTGTGTGTGAGTGAATCACTTCCCTCTCCCTCCCCTATGATTTTCTGGGCACACTTCATAGAGGTCTCTCCAGGCAAGATGCCTGAAAAGTTTTAGAAGGAAAGGTGCAAGGGACTAGGGAATTATGATGACTGAAAAGCAGTTTAAGGCTTTGAAGCCTGGTAGTGTTGGAAGAAAGTCAATCTCACGGTCCCATCCTTGCCCTCCTCCAAAGAAGTGATTGGAGACACCCTGATAAGATGCACCCTAGGATGAGAAGGTGAACCTGCCCTCAATCATTCTGTAATACATTTTGCATTCATATTTTACATACACATATATGTAATCAATTGGAGGTTTTCTGAGAACTATTACACTGGAAACATGTCAAAGAAATTAGAATAGCATCAATACTGATATCTATTTCAGTAGGCCTTTCATGCTACCCAGTGTTGAGTCAAAGAGCATTCACTGACTTGCACAAAAATACAACTATACCATAATGTAGAGCAATGGCTATGCTTTACCCATGAGCAGCGGAGGCTGGTGACTCCAATGTCAGTTTGGTGGGTTATCCACTCTGGGTTTTAGAATGAACTTTAAAGGAGCTATCCACGATGCTGAACCTATTTTGGGAGTGCGGTTCAGCGCCATGGATAATTCCTTTAAAGTTCATTCTAAAACCCAGAGTGGATAAACCGCCCCACTGACATAAACAATGGCAGTGCACTTGTACCTTTGCTTAACAGCCTGGCTTCTTAATCCCAAAAGGAACCACTTCAGTAAAAGAGAATATATATATATATATTTGTGGGGATGGGTAGATGTTTCAGGAAACGCTTTTTGCCTCCCTCAAAATTCTGTAGATTCCATAATATGAATGGTGTCACTGTAGATGGGCAACACTGAAGAACTCAACCTGCTTGTGCTCAGAGGACTTTGGCGCACCTCACAGACTTGAGAGCCGAAAGCGGGCCGAGTCTGGTGTTTTCTTTGTTTTGTTTTGTTTTGGCAGCTTCTGCTTTTAAAGCTGGGTTCAATTTACGTTGTTGTTTTTTAAAGGCTGGGAAATTTGCAAAAATATGGCTGCAATTTGCGCAAATTGCAGCCATATTTACACAAATTGCCTTTAAAAATGCAAATTGAGGCCAACTTTAAAATGGAAGACCACGTGCTGGCTTGACACGTGTTGGAGCAAGTCAGTACCAGTGGTGGGTAGACTGGCCGGAATCCAGGGGCTGAGCCTAAGCCCCACTATCTCAATTCTGGAGATGATTAAAAGTTTGTTTAAAATTTCTGGAATGGGGATTTTTCTTAGTGACATGGGATTTGTGAGGAATCCGCCATCCGCCGGAATTTGACACACATACCCAAGTGGATTCCTAGCATGCCCTGTGTCACTAAGAAAAATCCCTATTCCAGGAATTTAAAGTAAATTATCTCCAGAATGACAACAGAGTATAACCAAGTTGCACACAAAATAAAAATCAAGCTAACTATGTGTGGGTCTGGAAAATTTCTCTTTTTAAAGGTGTCTTCACTTCCACTGTAGTTTCAGCAGTTTGCTCAGTGCATTTCATGTGCCTCTCACCCGTTAGCTGGAGACAAACAAGACCCCTAGAGTAGACATTTATCCTCAAATGTGACAATCTAGAGAGAAATGCTTGCCAGAGGATAATCATTCATAAAGATCAAATCCAGGAGCGTGAGCCACCTTTCCTATTTTGTGCAAAACATATGTGAATGTACCATTTCCCATTGCTTTCAAACAAGGGATACAGACATGAACTAGATCCTGTTGATTTCTCTGTCAATTACCAATAAACAAGAGAACAGTAGATCTTTGGCAGTTCATCGTCCTTGCCCTATCCAACTAAGGAGATCCAAGCATGGAAGCAGCATTCCATGTGCATGTCACTTGCTGGATGAGGATACCAGCCAAATGTGTATTCAAGTGCTGTTTTTATATGTTATATGGCTTCCTTTCGCCTTTCAGTGGAATATGAGCTTGAATGTACATTCAACTGTAGATGGAAATGCACTCTGGGATGTGCATCCAGTTGACACTGTGGTCCTTTAAATTGCAAGAGAGTTGTTTAAAGGCTATCTTGTTAGGGAGAGAAATTGGGCTTAGAACTCCCTCCCGCACGCACACACAAAAGGGCACTGTCCAATCCCAACCCTGAGCCCCCATTCAGGCCTCAGTCTGAAAGGAATCAAGTGGCAAGCCATTTCTGCCTCTTCAGCCTATCACCTAAACCTGCCCAATGATTGCTCATGCTGACATTTAGCGGCAACTTTGGTCCCCAATTTTTTTGGGGGGGAGGGGCAGGGTTATTGGGGAAAGTGTTGGGGCAGGGCTTAGCAGAAATTTCCTGTACACATTGAGGGTTCATACAGTCTGTAGGGATCTCCTGCAGCATTGTTTCTTTTCTATTTTGCCACATATCTAGCATGTCTACATGCATGACTCCTAAAGTGACATTACAGTGGTTTGTGTACATATGTGTCTACAATGGGTTTCCCTACAGTGGCTCAGAACTTCACCCATGGTAGCAGCTTGACTAACTGTGTCGATTCTTGACAGATCGAGTTTGTTTATTGGACTTACTTTCTACTACATGGGCCTCAGTACCCACTAAGCAATGGGGCTTAGGTTACTTGTAACTTGCAGTGGCCTGTTCCATTACTTTCCGTGGAACTTAGTTAGCCATTCCTTCTATTTACAATGTTTTGGCACCACTGACATACAAGAGAGAGGTATCAGCAGGCTTGGGGAAACCTCAAGGTTTGCAGAAGTACAACAAATCTTTAGGAAAAACCTCTAAGGTGCATGGATTCCCCACCCCCAAGTCCAATGAAGAGTAAGCATGCCAGTGAGTACAGAATGATAAATTATTGGGGGAGAGGGCATTGGAAAACTATGTGGGAGGGAAATGGAATGGAGCATCATAGAAAAAGGTATGGCTGACTGCCTGGAAGAGTGAATGCACTCTACATTGCAACATTTTATTACAGGTCTCACTTTTCATAAATGAGTCCCATTGAAACTAATATAACAAATTTGTTAGCTGGATTGGAATCTCAGTGTATTCTGGTTCAGTATGGTGAAGAAACAAACAAATCTATTACTTACAGCCTAAACCTGTGCAAGTTTACTCAGAAGTAAGTTCAATGGGACTTGCTCCTTAGTAAATGTATGTAGACTTACAGCCTTAATTTTTTTTAAAAAAATATTATTATCATTATTATTATTATTATTATTATTATTTCCAGTAATTGTATACTGCTCCACAATATATGCATTATTCACTGGATCATGGCTCCTTTGAGGAAAGTTAGCCCCTTGATTTCAGTGGAATTAGAACCTAAGTATGATAATGTAAAGATTCTGGTAATAAAATCAGTTCACTACCACAGTTCTAGAGAAGTTACATTCCAAGTGTAAGAACAAAAATCAAATTAGTGAATAACTATGTGATGTGACTATATTGACAAAGTAAACTGTTGGGTTCTGCAAAAGTCAAAAGATTATTAATGAAACTTAGTAAAATTCCTTTTATTCTTAGCCTGTTAGTCATTCTTCTGTGCTGATATAACATTAAATCTGTATGATCATTGTTAATAATTGACCATTATCCCTTTTCCTATAAATTGCTCCTAGTGGTTTGTATTATACAGAAGCTTAAACTTGGTTACAATACACAACTACAATTGTACTTAGCCAAGAAAATCTATTTTAAGAACCCAATTATGGGACAATTCGGCAAGAGATTTCACACATAAATTCAAGCAGCTGAAGACACCAACCCTTATATATCTTATACGGTCCACTGGATGATGGTTAAAAAATAAAGTGATGTCAGGGAGGCTATGACACATTGAACTCAAGACTTAAATCACCATGGCTCTCCAGCATCTTTATTGTATGAACTGAACTTGGATATGCTGCCTCTAAAAAATTCACAGTCAATTATTATTGATAACGTTTACAGTTCTGTGATAATTTCAATATCAAGTACAATTATTGAGATGTTAAGAAAAGTTCTCATAAATGACTTCAGTGGATATTTTGCTGTACAATGAACTTGGCAGGCACTGAACTTGTTAATGAATTGTATAAATGCAAGAGTAAAGATTCATCTTGAAAGCTATAAAATATACATATAATCATAATTATATATACATAAAAAGAGGAGTATTTATTTTTAACAGGTTTTTTTTCTTACAGAAATTATATAGGATGTTAATTTACAGAAATAGAAGTGTGTGTGTGTGTATTCCTTTTTTTCATTCTCCAGTTCTAAGCACAGATATTTAGAAGTTCCATTATGTTCAAATGCACATGTTTAAGATTGGGGTGAGGGGTCAGAGAGATGAATGGACTTACTAAAGTTTTAAAAAGTAAGCTTGTTCTAAAGAGCTTGAATAAGGCAGCTTCTACTACTCTCAAGTCATTAAAGATTAGGATAATATACAAAATTCCAGTACAAACCTAATGCCAGAAAAGTCAGTGGAAATGTTAGTAATGGTGTTAATTGGGTTAGGATTTTACCCTTGGCAGGTACTGACAAACAAGCAAACTTCAAAATTACTGGGCTTCAATCAACAGAGCAAGGTGCACTGAAAGATAACTATCTACTAGAGTTGCAATCCTGTGCAGTTAGGCTGCCTAAATGTTTTTGACTTCAATGATTGCATCCTAAATCCGCATCCATTTTTGTGTTTTTGCCAATAAGACAAAGTGGTGACAATTTTGCAAATTTACTGTAACTTTGATAGAACCAGTGAGACTGCAGGTATGTTCAGTCACTTTTGAAATGCAGAAACATCATCATTCATTTTCAGATTACTTCATTTATAATGAGCCCAAACACAGCTGAAAGCTTTTTTATTTTCCATTTCCAAATATTAGGTTTCATTGCGACATGTTAGCCCTGCAAGAAAAAGAGCAAATTGGGAAGTTAGTAACAGTATTCTTGTCTGCCTAATAAGAAGCAGAGCTTTATGAGGTTTGAAATATGCATAAAACCTTGAACCTGATTCATTTTGTGAAATCTTTTTTTTTTTGTTTCACTTTCTCAAGTTCTCCACTGCTTAATTTAGGAAGAAACTTCAAAGATGCAACTGACATCTTTGAAGCATCCTACGGAAACTGAATCTGAATAGCCCCTTTTACAAAAGCTCGAATCCAGGATCTAACAAGGCTCAAAAAGCAAATGACCCTGCTACTGCTCTTTACTCAAAAAGGGTCAGGCACAGTTTTGCATTTACAACACAGCTAACTTTGAAATTCTTCCATATGATATGGAATATTCCATTATAATGAGTGCCATGATTGTTAGCCTGCTGTTTAGAATTTAACGGAGAATGTTAACATCAGCCAATTTAAAATGCACATCTTATCAGAACCTGAACTGGCTCATAACATGGTTGCTTTCCCTCTATAATCCCATTTCTTTTCTTGCTTGGAATGAGCCTTTAAAACGAGATAAAGGGAAGATCATTTAAAGGAGGCCAAAGAAGCAAAACTGGTCCTGTCAGCCAAGGAAAGGAACATGTTCCTGGCTCCAATATTCACCTCTTGAATAGATTTCATTGCCATTTGTCTTGACATAAGCAGCCGCATTCCACTGCTCTTTATTTTTCGGAATGCAAGAAAGAAGCAGCAGACCACACAGCATTGGTGCTTTTTTTCAAGCTAACTGTACTTAAACTTTGTATCTGATCAACTTAAGTGTATTGGATTTGAAAACAGTTAGTCAATTGTTTTCAGTCCCTAGGTGGTGGTTTATGGTAATGTTTGCATCAATACTAACAAAAGCCATACTGCAGTACAAAGTACATCAAGGAAATGAAAGACAAGGCTGCCTGTTGTCAGCTCTGTCTACAATAAAAGCAGGATTCAGGACTAGGGCAGAGATCGTTACAGAACCACAAAAATGAATGAACCACAGAAACCAGAGGGATGATGGTTCACATCAAAGGTGGAGGGACTGGCTAATGGACAAGGTTGCACACAGGCCACAAGACATATAACCTGGACTCATCTGGCTCAAAAAAAAAAAATGTCACGAAAGGGGAAGAAAATATACATGAAAACATCCCGATATGGTCTCATAGAATAACCATGAGAATGGAAAGATGCTGTTCAGCTGACTGTTTAAGGAAAACAGCCCTCCCTCTTCAGTAAGAGGATATTTGCCTTTGACCATCTGATGTGGAACGTTTAAAATATTCAGTGTTTCTTGAGTTTCAGTAGGAGATAACAGGTACAGATATTTGAAATATCTGAAGCATAAGTAGCAAATAGTTAATTGAAGTATCCTGTAGTTCAAACATAAGCCTAATTTCCCCAAACTATTTATTAATTCCAAGTGGCATTACATGCACGAAAACATATTTCTATATATTTTTTAAAGGTAACATACAAACAGTTCAATCATAAGAATGATAAAAGAGTAGGGTTTTTAGGTGTTTTTTCTTCTTCTCACTTGTCTGGGTCTGCCTTATCATATATAATTTAGCAGAAAACAATTAAAGGAACTAAATGCTGCAATAATATGACATTCATACAATGGCATCTATTAATATAAGGAGGTAGTTATCCTTTATTTGAAGCCTAACCTCTGGATACCTGCTGTGCTGCTAGATGCGAGAATGTCAGAGAAAAATAAGTGAAAGCATATCTCGTCATGGGGTAAATTGCCTGTTGAAAAGAATTGTGCTTAGTTTCTCATTTGAATGCCGCTTTCTGCACACACACACAAAAAAAAGAGGAAAAAAGAGGGGAGGAACATTGGAAGAATTGTTATCAAGGTACAGACTAATCTTTCCTGGCCAAATGAGAGTGAGAGAGAGAAGGGAGGGGAATATTCATTTGAACAAAAGATGCAATCCAAAAGGAAAAAGGGGGAAACATCTCTCTTCTCCTTTGTGTTATATCCCTATTTCAATATATTTTAGGCTTTTTATCATCAATGGACAAGTTTTAAGAACTATAGCAAAGTTGTAAAGCAAATAGGAAACATGATGCATAAAGAAACCTTGAAATATAATGTATCAAAAACTTTTATTTCAAGATAGGTATTTTTCACCTTTCATCAGAAAGATTCATACACAACATTTACGCACAGTATATTGGAACAAACAATGCAAGAACTGCTTGAAGTATCTGTGCTGGATGTTGTGTTATCAAATGGTACACAGAACATTTCACTGTCCGTTCATTCCTCAGCTAGAAAGGAAAATAAAATGAGGCTATTGGAATAAATAGATGTATCTGAGGGTAGCAAGCTTTTTAATTAACAGTGTGGGTGAAGCAAAAGCATCTCATAATGCCAGGTATTTTATCTCATTTCATATTGTCCTCCCATGTCCTAAGCCAGTAGATTTCAGAACTGCAAGTTCTACAGCAAACAATGGCTATCTTCATATCTGATATATAAAGAATCTCAACTTTAAAACAGGTTATATCAAAAGAAATATCAGTAAGTAGTTAATACTAAAGAATACAAGTCAAAAACAACACAGACCCTGAAATAACCATCTTTACTTGACCTACCTTATCTGTTGCAAAATGCAAAGTCCCTCGAGAGGCCTTTGACTGATTTTCCTAGTAAAGTCTTCAATGACACATAAACCATCAAGGGCTGAATTCATGATTCACTCATTTTACAAATACTATCATTTTCAGCCTATAGAGATTATATTAGAACTTCCCAATATATATACTGTGCAAAGCAGCACTTACATTTTCAAACAGGACATCTGCATTTAATTAGCAGCTTAACCACTATACTGTCTCTATATAAATACAGCATATATATATATATATATATATATATATATGAAAGCAGTCATTATTTGGAATTCTCATATTGCATCAAATGATAATTCTAAAACAGTGCAACAATGTAATTTTTAAAGAACAAAAAAACCCAAACAACAGCAGCAGCAAATTAAGCTAAACAACACAAGATTCTTTTTGAAGCAAGGTATTAATGCGGTTTCTAACAACAAGGCATAGTTTGTACCTACGTTGCCAAATTTCATTACAGAAAGGAATTGCTCCAGTTTTATACAAAAATCCCCATCCCATTCAAAATGACAAAATGTGTTTGGATAGAATTTTTAAAAAAATAAAAAAAAAATTCAAGGACATTTGAACGTTAGCTGTCATTATGGTCCAATACACTATTTATTTCTTTGGTATGCATCTCCTGACCTGTATATAAAATTCATAGTTTCAGAAGTGACATGTGCAAGCCTTGGACAACAGGGGAAAAGGCATATTTCCTGACCTTGTAACCATAGCAACCACTTGCTGATTGGTAGCAGGCAGGCGTTCCATCCTTTACCACTGAAGGCAAGTATGTAAGATTGCTGGCTTTGTTTGTGGTTCTTGCTTTATTTACATGCAAACATGAATGCCAGGTTTTAAAAACCACTGGTTTTGTAAAATGTTCTGTGACTAGAATGGGAAAGGAAGACTGTGTTTGGGTGTTCTGCATTCAAATTAACACGAGCACTAATGACTGTGTCACATCCCATTTAAGAAAATGAACACATGCCACCAACTTGGAAAGAGCCACATCTTTTTGAAGCTCTTCTGAGTTTTAGGTGTTCCTGAGGCCACTCTTCACATTTTTGTTGTTTCCAATTGAAATAATATCTCCACTGACTTTAATATGAATAAGTGCAAATTACTGGCTTTAATTATACTTTGTATTGGCATCTCTTATTTTTACTATAAAGGAAACAATATCTCTAAGCAATACATACAGCTGGCCTAGAGTCTTAAAAATACTTACCCTGGGATAGTGTCACCCAAGTAAGTGGGGCTATTCTGGCATGGTAGTGGGGATACCAGACAGAATTCTATTCTTGCATTCCTTTTCTCTAGGATTAAGATTTAAACCTTTCCTTCTAAACTCACAAGCTTAAAGTTCAATAAATCTATATGAAATTAGTTGGGTGCTCTTCGTACAATAACACTGAAACCTCTGTGGGTAATCGTCCAATGTTCCCCCTGCTCACCCCCACCCCCACCTTTCCCCTTCCCATATATGCATCCCCTATAAAAATGAAAATGGAATGCTATATAATGCAGGGTTGGATGAATAATCTATGCTCTGCAGTGGTATAAGGCTCAGCAAGTATGAAGACGCATTTGTATTTATTCCTGTCCTTTATATGGAGGATTTGTCTCCAGGTCAGGGTTGCTATTAGGGATAGAGTGGTAAAGGGAAGAGAACTCTTTGTTCTCTCTTTTATTCAGAAAAAGTCATACACACAATATGGGTGTAACCTTCCTTTCTGTTTATAAAATATTAATTTATCTCATTGCATTGATTTCTTTTATTATATCGATTGCAAACCTCCTGTTCAAAAGCTGTGTTATTTCAAAATTCCTAGTCATGTATTTGCACACACTATTTTTTTTTTAAATCTAGCAGGACGTTTCTTACTAATATTCATATATATATATATATATATATATATATTATAAGGCAGCCTTTTCTTTGCTAATATTAGTTAATGGAAACAAAGTGCTTTGCAAAAATTTGTTTTCAAAAGATATACTAGTATAAATTATTATTTTTATTACAAAATGCACAAATTGTGAACTGATTTTTACAGTTGGAATCTTTACACCTGCAAAAGTAATAAAATGTTCTAAATGTACAAACTGCATAACCACTGTGAATTTGCATATTAAAATATGCATAAAGACTGGAGAGAAAGCTAAAGTAAATGATAAATAAAAATGTTCATGCTTTGTTCATATTTACAGACAGCTACTGCAGCTTAAGAGGCACACACAGGTGAATGGCAAATAATTCTTTTATTCTATCTAGTAAAAGAAATCAAATATATGATCCATATTTATTAAGCATTTTAGAACTTGATGTTAACATAAACTGGTACAATGTGTTTATACATTGGATTACTAATGTGAATAAACCTTTGTATGTACACTTCAGATATTAGGAGCTTTGTTTTGGAAACCTGAAATTTTTTTATCACACTCTCTATATACATCAGTAAGATGCACACTGTCTCTATACAGCAGTATCACACTCTCTACACACAGCAGTAAGATTTAAGGGAAGCATCTCTCTTTGGGATCTGTTCAAAAAATTCGAAAACGCAGAAGTTTCTGTTGCTTTCTTTTGTGTATAAAGATAATTATCTAATGCATTCAATGAGAAACTCTCCCAAAGGAGATGCAATTCAAGGCAGCTTTTTGGCATACTTCAAGTTTTAAAACATGATTTCAGCAAATGTTTTTCATTGTATAGAATTACTCTATCTCATAACTGATTCAAAACTTACTCACTTAAGAAGCAGGGTGGTGGTGGCAAAGTGTGTGAGTATTTGTGTGTAGTAGCCTTTGATGTATTTAACATATAAACTCTCCCTGTATACATTAAATATGGAAATTGCCTTTATATCAGTTGCAATCTTCTTAATTCAAACATTTAAAATTGCAGCATTTTGAAAGGATGAGAAGGCTTAAGGTTAGTGAAATATTTGTATTTTTCTTTCACATAAGGGATGCACTCTTAGCTTTTTCTAAAAGACTATAAAGTTCATTCTCAGCTGTGGTGTACTGTATAATTTTTTTAAAAAATATGCTAATGTCAAATATAAATTAGGTTTATATTGAATTTTTTTTTTTTAACAGACAAGGCTCTATAGCCAACATATAGCCAATTATCAGAAATGTTGTCAAGCTGAATGCCAATGTATGTATCATCTATCATGAAAGAAAGTAGAAAAGATGTACTGCATTACCTAGTGTGTCCTGAACATAATGCTGATTAATACAAACCTTTATTAGGTGTGGGGGGTTTTTACATCTTGTAAACTAAAGAGCTACCAATTTCAACAGACGCCATTGTTTGTATCCATGTTATTCAGATATGTTGTTTGGCTAAAACATTTGAAGGGTACAGACAATATTCAATGTTCCAATGTCCCGAATCTGATCTCCCCCTCCACTCTTTGAATATCTAAGCAAGCATGTCGTATTGTATTAATATCATAATTCAAAGGGAAATTTATTAAACCCTCCTCCCAGCGTTCTCATCAGAGCTAAAAGTTGCAAATTCTAGGTGGCAGAGCCTAGACAGTAATATCAAATTTTAATAACAATTTCTCTTCCTCAGTCAGTGCTACAGTGAAGAAAAGCATAAATTGCTGTGACTGACCGTTAGTTGTTAGAGAAGCAATCTGACTTCCCCACACCCTTATTTCAGTGTGTCTGTTCTGTCCCTCAGCTGTATTAATGATAGCATGAAAGGTCACATGATAAACGAGTGACAAAAATATCAAAACATATTAGCCTGTAGCTTTGTTATCAGTGTATGGCAGAGATGACAGAAAATTGTATTTTTTCCCCTGAATAATTTTGCCTTACATTTTGCTGGCTAGGCAGAGTGAATTAGGGAGAAATTTCTGCTTCTGACTGTTTGTCTCCCTTTCTGACATACTTGAAGTAATAATGTACATTAATAATCGGGTATATGCACAGGGAAAAGGTAAGAATTCAAGAGCAGACAGTCTGATTCAATTCTACAAGGTGCTATCCTTGTTTCTTCCCTTGCAAAAACAAATTTCGTTGAAAAATATGCACAATGCCAAATGTTATTAATGCTAATAATAATGATCCACTGCATACTATGGTTACCGCAAAATGAATAGTACACACTGAAAGGCAATAGAAAAACAACTTTAATGCAATGAGACTACATTGCATACCATTATACTTCTCTATGCTACAAATGCACACATTCCTAATTAAATAAAGGCAGGCCCATCAGCATATGACCCAACCCCTTCTTATGCGGGCCCAGTGATTACAAATTAGAGACTGATATTGCCCCTGCTGGTTTACAGCCTAGCAGAAATTGCAGACCCTGGGGAGATGAGGTTAGCAACATTGGAAAGAGAAAATAGAAATTTGCAGGAGCCTATCAGTCGCCATGGTAAGTAGCTAAGTCCAAGTTTCCCTTTCCCCTGGCAAAGAGAAGTTCAATCCTTAAGCTCCTGGCAGATTTGAAGGTGTTGAGTAAAGAACATTATGAAAGGCTAGCACTGCATATCACATTGCTCATGAAAAATGCATAATTAGAAGTTCAGCAAACAGAAACCATGTAGACGTGCAAAATTGGTTTCTATTAGCAACGAATTGACTGCATTGGGATGTGATGCTAAACCATGGTTTGTTTAACTGTGGCTTGTTTTGCATATCCAAACCCACCTCGGTCAACTAACTGTGGTTTATTTGTGGCCGCCAAACCATAATCCGAAAACATTATGTAAGGGGATGTAACTTTGGCTCCTGCGTGTCCAGTGTTATTGGATACTTTTCAATTTGTGCAGCCTGAGGATGTGGACAGGATCCTTCAAGAGGTGAAAGCCACCACGTTTGTGAATTGTGAATTTCAGCTTGCATTAACTGTGAATTGCAGCTTTTGAATTTCAGCTTGCATTAACTGTGGCTTGTTGTTACATCTGAACCCGCTATGCTGGCTTAATCCTTGTCTACTTCAGTGCTCTGCCCTTGCTGCCCACCTGCATAGAAAGATGGAATGCAAAAGTGGTTTAAAATGAAACCACACACATGGCTAAGGGACTCTTGCTGGTGCTTCTCCAGACCTCTCTTCTCACTCTGCCTGGCCACAGGCTTCTTTCCCCACGTACATCCTCGCTGACAAGCCCTACCTCTCTAACCTTCCCACCTAGCTCCATAGCAGCCTTGAGAAGAGGGTTTTTAAAGGAACCACGGGTGATTTTAATAGTATCTATCCAGGAATACCTGTTCAACTTTACAACCTAACCCAATGGTTAAACTGACAGAAACTTTTTTGAAGCCTTTGCTCAACACATTTATGTTTTTTTGCAGCAGCCATGTTTCACACGTGTGACTCCACACAGTCCATAGCACCTGGCTGATCAAAGAGTGACCCCAAAAAGTGATATCTGTGGAGCCAGGCAGTCCAAGCACAATTGCTCCCTCAGGGCAATCATGTCAGACCCCAGGCATAAAGATTGTGAACAGCAACAGCATGAGACGGCAATTGTTTCAGAGAGTGCAAAAACTCACATACACAGCCTGTGCTCCTTTGTTTTCCCTTGGAAGGAGGATAAATCGAGGTTCTCAGGACATAAAGCACAGAGAAGTCAGTTTCTGTGCCAGAGCTGCATTAGCAGTAGCTCAGCTAAGGCCGGCAGGACCCTTCCCTTGCAGACTCCCTTTTTTCCTGCTCAGGACACCCAGGAGCTGGCATCCAAGAGGCAAAGGGTCAGATTTTGGAGTGAAGAAGAGATAAGCAAACCAGTGTGCTGTAGTGGTGAGAGTGTTGGACTGGGACTCGGGAAATCTGGGTTCTAGTCCCCACTCAGCCGTGAAGCTCACTGGGTGACTTTGGGCTAATCAGTGACTCTTAGCCTAACCTACTTCACACAGGGGTGTTGCGAGGATAAAATGGAGAGGAGGAGGACCATGTATGCTGCCTTGGGTTCCTTGCAAGAGGAAAAGAGTCCGGATATAAATGTAATAATACATTTACCGAAGGGGGTGACACCAAAGGGGGTTGCCCCTTTGGGGGAGCCACTCCAGGGGTACACTAGGGTGAGGGCCTGTCCCCCTGCTTGATAGGAGGGAGGGGACTGCTTTCCTCAACTGAGGCCTGCAGGACTGCTTGCATTAAGTACCATGGGAGGGTAATGCAAGTCTGTCATACTGACGATGTGTTTTTCAAAGAAGGAGGGAGGCGTTGGGAGTCAGGGGGCAACCATCACGGTTATGCAGGGCAGAGGGAGATACAGAGCGGGGAGACAGTTACGCTGTAATGAGAGAGGGGACAACAGTAGGATGCTGGCAGGCAGTCCCTACATTGTCCCCCAACTCAAATAACCTGGATGGCCCTGGCAACAGACCCCCTGGGTCTGTTGAAACTGCTGCTGATGAATGCCAGGTCGGCGAGTGGTGAAACAACTGCTATCCAGGACCTGATCCTGGATGAGCATGCGTGTTAATCTCAGCTCTGCCCTCCAGGGTCCAGCAGCGGGCAAGTGGCAGTGGCCTATGGAGATTCTATCCCCCTGACCAGGTGCCCTATCCCACAGTCTGCTGGGTTTGAGTTTGTGTATTTGAAGTGGGTGCCCGGGACAGAATAGGGATTCTGTTGGTGTACCATCATCCACCCCACTGCTCAACACACGGTCTCCCTTCCTGAGGTAGCCGGGGTAGTCTCGAGGTTGGTGTTGGAGGCCCCTCGGCTTGTTGTACTGGGAGATTTCAACATCCATGCTGAGACTGCCGTGTCAGGAGTGGCTCAGGACTTCATATCTGCCATGACAACCATGGGGCTGTCCCAAATGGTATCTGGCCCCACCCATGTTGCTGGGCACACTCTGGACCTCATGTTCTGCGCTGGATGGGGCGATAGTGATCTGAGAGTGGAGGAACTCTCTGTAGCTCCGTTGTTATAGACGGGTCACTAGACTTGCTGGCACTCGGAACCTCTGCAGCGGTGGAGGGCCAATTAAGATGGTCCACCCCAGGAGGCTGATGGATCCAAATGATTTCCTGATGGCTCTTGGGGATTTTTCTGTTGCCTCAGCAGGCAATTCTATCAAAGCCCTGGCCAATCTCTGGAACAGAGAAAAGACCAGGGCGGTGGGCACAATTGCTTCTGAGCGTCTTCTCTCACAAAGTGGAGCTACACAAGCACCCTGGTTTTCTAGGGAACTGCTGGTGATGAAATGAGTGAGATAGCGACTAGAGTGCCATTGGCGGAAAACCCAGAGTGAATCTGATCGAACATGGGCTAGAGCCTATTTGAAGGCCTACTCTGTGGAAATACAGGCAGCCAAAAAAAAATAAAAATAAATCTTTCCACTATTGTTTCTGCAAAGAGCCACCTTACGGAGCTGTTTGGGGCAGACAGGGGTATTTTACACACCACCAGCTGTCAAGAGGAGAACTCAGGCCTTTCGACTGCCCGCTATGAACAGTTTGCTCAGCACTTTGCAGACAAAGTCACTCAGATCCGCTCAGACTTGGACGTTATAGTTGATACAGACCCAGGGGATGTAACTTTGACTCCTGCTTGTCCAGTGTTATTGGATACTTTTCAATTTGTACAGACTGAGAATGTGGACAGGATCCTTCAAGAGGTGAAAGCCACCACGTTTGTTCTAGATCCATGCCCTTCCTGGCTCATGAAAGCAGCCAAAGGGGGACTGGCCGAGTGAGTTAGTGGAGTGGTTAATGCCTCTCTGTCAAGGCAGGGTTCCAGCCTGTTGAAAAAGCCCTCTCTAAACCCCACAATATTGGATAATTACCGGCCAGTATCCAATATTCCATTTCTGGGCAAGGTATTAGAGCATGTGGTGGCCTCCCAACTTCAGGGATTCCTGGAATTATCTAGATCCATTTCAATCTGGCTTCAGACCTGGTTCTGGGACAGAAACAGCTCTGGTCACCTTGGTAGATGACCTACGCTATGAACTAGACAGGGGGAGTGTGTCCCTGTTGGTTCTATTGGACCTCTCAGTGGCTTTCAATACCATTGACCATGGTATCCTTCTGGGCCGCCCTGCTGGGATGGAACTTGGAGGCACTGTTTTACAATGGCTCCATTCCTTCCTGGAGGGGTGGACCCAGAATGTAGTGCTGGGGGACTTCTGTTCAACACTCTGGCTGTTGGCCTGTGGAGTTCCTCAGGGTTCTGTTTTGTCCCCCATGCTATTTATCATATACATGAAGCCGTTGGGAGAGGCTGTCCGGAGTTTTGGGCTTCAATGTCAGCAGTATATGCTGATGACACCCAACTCTATTTCTCCTTTCCATCTGATTCCAAGGAAGCTGTTGCTGTGCTAAACTGGTGTCTGACAGCAGTAATGAACTGGATGAGGGCAAACAAATTGAAGTTTAATCCAGACAAGACAGAGGTGCGCCTGGTCAGTTGGAAGGCAGATCAAGGAATAGGGATTCAGCTTGTGTTGGGTTACAAGCCTCCTGAAGACACAGGTTGGCAGCTTGGGTATACTTCTGGATTCAGCCCTGAGCCTGGATGCCCAGGTTTTGGTGGTGACCAGGAGTGCATTTGCAAGCTAAAGCTAGTGCACCAGCTGCACCCATTCCAAGTGGATCATAGGATCATAGATTTGGAAGGGGCCTACAAGACCATCGAGTCCAACCCCCTGCTCAATGCAGGAAACTAGGGGGTCTCCCATCCAAGTAATAACCAAGCCTGACCCTGCTTAGCTTTCCATGCTCAGACAAGCTGAGCCAGCATGAGCCACGTAGTCAGCTGTCTGATTTGGCCACAGTGACACATGTCTTAGTTACATCCCGTTTGGATTACTGTAACGCGCTGTACGTGGGGCTGCCTCTGAAGAGTGTTTGGAAACTTCATCTGGTTCAAAGAGATGCTGCCAGACTGTTGACTGGGGCTGGCTACATGGAGCACACAACTCTAGGGAGGTGCACGAACTCGATGGGTGTGTGTGGAGCCCCCCGAGCTCCATGCGATTTACCTTGCTCCGGCTCGGCACATCCCCTCATTACAGCAGCCGGGGAAAGGTACTTCCAGGTCCCTGGAGCTTCTCATCCATGTCTCCGGCTCTGCGTTTCTTCCGTAAAAACCAAGGTAACCCACCTTAAAACAGCCGCGATTTACTATTCGTGGCTATTTTAAGGTTATTTACCTTGTTTTTGATGGAAAAAATGCCACGCCGGGGACCTGGAAGTCTGCAAAGCGCCTCGCCGAGCCCCGCAGACCTGATTGTGTGGTGGGGGTGCTCGGCAAGCTCCCCGAGAACTGGGTCCAGGGAAGTTTGCACATCCCTAGCAACAGCTTTACTGGCTCCCAGTCTGTTTCTGGGCACAATTCAAAATGCTAGTTATTATGACCTATAAAGCTGTATACGGCTCGGGTTCAGGTTATCTGAAAGACTGTATTCTCCCTTATGAGCCTGCCCATGAAGGGCCTCAGTGGGGATCTTATTCCAGAATTGGGGGACTACCACTGAGAAGGCCCTCCTCCTTGTTGCCACCAACTGAGCCTCCCTTGGAGGTGGCAGATGGAGGAGGGTCCAGGTTGTTGATCATAATGTCTGGGTAGATTGTGGTTGGGAGAGGCATTCCATCAGGTATTGTGGTCCTAAGGGCTTTATAGGTTAGAACCAGCACTTTGAATTCAGCTCAGAAGCATATTGGCAACCAGTGCAAATGGGCCAGAACTGGTGTAATATGCTCGGACCCTCTGGTCCCTGTAATAAGTCTGGCTGCCACATTTTGCACAAGCTGCAGCTTCTGTACAGACTTCAAAGGCAGCCCCACATAGAGTGCATTGCAGTAGTCTAGTTTAGAGATTACCAGAGTTTAGATTACTGAGACTAGGCTATCCCTGTCCAGATAGGGGCATAGCTGGGCCACAAGCCAGAGCTGGTAGAAGGCACTCCATTCCACTGAGGCCACTTGAGCCTCAAGTGACAAAGATGGCTCCAGGAGCACCCCCAAGCTACGAACCTGCTCCTTCAAGGGGAGTGCAACCCCATCCAGAACAGGTTGAACACGCTCCATCTGGTCAAAGGAACCACCCACTAACAGCATCTCAGTCTTGTCTGGATTGAGCCTCAGTTTGTTAGCCCTCATCCAGTCCATTGTCGCAGTCAGGCACTGGTTTAGCACATCCACAACCTCACCTGCTGAAGATGAAAAGGAGAAATAGAGCTGTGTGTCATCAGTGTACTGATGGTAATGTACTCCAAAACTCCGGATGACCCCACTCAGTGGTTTCATGTAGATATTAAATAGCATGGGGGATAAGACCGACCCCTGAGGAACCCCATACTGGAGAGCCCACAGGGCCGAGCAGTATTCCCCAAGCACCACCTTCTGGAGCCAGCCATCCAAGTAGGAGTGGAAGCACTGCAATGCAGTACCCCCCACTCCCAACTCAGACAGCTGCCCCAGCAGGACACCATGGTCGTTGGTATTGAATGCCACTGAGAGATCCAGAAGTATCAACAGGGTCACACTCCCCCTGTCTCTCTCCCGACATAGGTCATCATACAGGGCAACCAAAGCTGTTTCCGTGCCAAAACCATTCCTGAATAATCAGTCTCATCCAAGAGCGCCTGGAGCTGGTTGGCCACCACCCACTCAAGGACCTTGCCCAGGAAAGGAACATTCACCACAGGCCTAAAGTTAAGATCTTCTGGGTCCAGGGAGGGTTTCTTCAGGAGTGGCCTCACCAGGTGACATGGAACCACTCCCTCTCTCGCAAAGAGGCATTGATCACCTCTCTGGCCCAGCCGGCTGTTCGCTCCCTGCTAGTTTTTATAAGCCAAGAGGGGCAAGGATCCAGAACAGACGTGGTTGCATGAACCCGTCCAAGCACCTTGTCAACATCCTCGAGCTGTACCAGCTGAAACTCATCCAATATAACCGGTCTAGGCTGTGCTCTGGGTACCTCACCTGATTCAACTGCTATAACATTGGAGTCTAAGGCCCTGTGAATGCAAGCAAATCTGTATTTTATTTTATTGTATTTTATTGCTAGCCATATTGAGTACCATTTTTTTACCCAGAGGAAAGGTGGGATATAAATTAATTAAATAAATAATGATACTCTCTTAAAAAAAAAAAAGAGTCACAACTCACAATAAGAGCTTCACTACACGAGGCTGTTAATCTGCTGTATCTACTTGGTAGAATTGAGCTATAATTTAACACCAAGCTCATAAGAGATATTGTGGCTGATGGTGACCCTCCAGAGGCAGCTGCTATGAAGAACCAACAACCAATCTCTTCAGAGTTTAAGGTTTTCATTGTAAACCTATTTTTTAACTTGACTTCAAGGAGCACTTAAGCCCTGTTCAGACATTCACCTGCACCCATGAGGGCTAAAGGTGTTTGTGTGAGAGTTGGAGAGGGAAACACACACACACACCTCTTATCTTCCAGATCGGTAACCTATTACATGGAACGTATTCCTGAGTAACCCTGCTAGGTCTGGCTTGGTACCCTGCAGTCTCATAGCAGGAGAGGGGTTAAACCTGGGAATCATCTAGTGCTTCTCTCCTCTATTCGTCTCTGCCTCTATTTAACTGGTGTGCTCAGTAGCTTCCACAACCAAATTTTTCAAGTTAGGTGGGGGGGGGGGACTGAGTAACTCCACCGAAGTTTCCTGAGTAAGTAAGTGAACAGTTAAACCTTCTCCTTGAGCTGAACATTTTTTCATCCGTTCCTCGCCTATGCAAATTTCTGTTATTTCAATAAGGAAGTGAGGAGAGAAAATGCAGGGTTTAGGAGATGGGGGAGAAATTCATTTGGTTCATACACCTAATTTTGCAGTTTTGAACCAAGGTATGAACCATAACTCAGCTATCTGCCAAAATTCACACTTCTCCAAATTTTGCAATTGAACTCTCTAGTTAAAAAAAATGCATACAAAAACGTGTAATTAGTTAAACGTGCGCACAAGATTACATATATTAGTGAAAATAAACATTAAAATGCATTACATTAGGGAAATTGCTTGCAATAAATGTGTGCATTTGGCTAGTGGTGCCCCTCCCAAGGTACGTGATTCACCTCACCTTGCCTCTCCGTGCTGGGCCCCCCCACCGCTCGATTCTCAATGGCGACAGCGGTGCGAAGTGATTCTCCCACTGCTCGAACCGCCCGTGCCCGCCGCGACAGGACCCTGCACCGGTGCGATGGGACCCTGCGCTGTGTCTTTTCCATAGAAACCAGGGCAACAGGGCTTAAAATGGCCGTTTTAAGCCCTGTTGCCCTGGTTTCTATGGAAAAGACACAGCGCGGGGTCCCGTCGCGCCGGCACAGGGTCCCGTTGTGGCCAGAAGTGACGCGACGGGACTGTTGCGGCAGGCACAGGCGGCTCGTCGCAGAGATGCGAGCGGAGCTGGGACCCGGTAAGGCCCACGAGTCTCAGGTGGGCGTGAGTGGGGCCGATTTCGGCCCGCTACGCCCCCCGAGCCGAGCTGTTACATCCCTACATTTTGGCAAAATATGCATGTATTAGGAGAAACACACAAAAATGCATACAAACTTTTTAAAGGAGTTCATGAAGTTTGGGATGAAATGAATTTAAGGTTGGAAAAAATGAGAAAATGAGAGAAACCAAAACTGAGATTCCCCAAGTAGACAACTTGCTCTGGCAACAGTCTCTTTCATACATTAGGTACATGGAGGGAGCAATCCTATGGCCCCTAGACAGTATCTGAGTGGCCACAGGATAGTTCGGATTCCCAGATCCGAGGTCGGAGACAGTGTTCCAACCTCGGAGCTCTGACCCCCCCCCCCTCACAGCTGGCACAGAAAGAACCATTCTGGCTGCTCTCCAAGGTCGTAAAAGTGACCTCGGAGAGGCGGGAGAAGGGGTGTTTCGGGAGCAGGGAGGGGAAGAGACTGGAAAAGTCTGGATATGAGGCACCCTGCAGCCGCTCCAGCCTCCTTTCCTCCCCCTCCAAGATGCCCTAGCTAGACGGGCAAAAAAGCCCATCTAGCGAAAATGCAGAGAGGGAGGAGAGGGGAGGTGAAGATTGCCTCTGCCGCTCCTCCTACCCTGCATAGGATGACCGTAAGCCTCCGAGTTCAGAGGTTTACGGGCATCGCAATAGGATTGCAGCGTTATTGTGTCTAGGAAGGGCAGGTGTGCCATGCCTGTTGCCCTGCCTCTGGCCCCATGTGGCTGTTCTTGCAGCTGCCATCCATGCGCAGACCTCAAAGCTTTTTTTAAAAAAAAATCTCAACATTTGGGATGAACCAAAGCTAAGCCTGGAAAAATTCTCAGATTTTGGGATGAGCATGGGTCCTGATGAGGGTAGGCTTTTTATTTTTTCATTTATTTATTTATTTGATTTATGCCCTGCCTTTCCACCAAGAAAATGGTGCTCAAGAAGGCTACCAATCATTCTTTTAAAAAGTAATTAGAAAGAATAATAAAGCAAATTCACCAAAACTTACAGAACAAAAACAGCTCCCAACCCAATAGACCATGTTACACGCTGAAGGCCTGCCAGAACAGAAACGTCTTTGCCCGATGGCAGAAGGATAGTTAGCAGAGAGGGAGCCAACCTAGCTTCCCTTGGCAGGGAGTTCCATAGCCTGGGAGTGGCCACCGAGAAGAGCCTCTCTCATGTGTCAACACCAAATGTGCCTCTGAGGTGGCGGTACTGAGAAGGGCCTCTCCTGAAGATCTTAAAACCTGGGCAGGCTCATATAGGAGAAGGCGGTCTTTCAGGTACCCTGATCCCAAGCTGTATAGGGCTTTAAAGGTCACTTTGAATTCTGCCTGGAAACAGATCAGTAGGGCAGTGAAGCTGTTTTAAGAAGGGAGACACTGTGATTTTAAATGTTCTAATTATTATTATTATTATTATTATTATTATTATTATTATTATTATTATTTCTATACCGCCCAATGGCCAAAGCTCTCTGGGTGGTTTACAACAATAAATTAAATACAAAGCTACCCTTTGTAGTACTATGCACTAGAATGGCAGGATAGAAAACTCATGATAAATAAATTAATAAAATTTTGATTAATCCTGTTGATTTATGATCATTTTTTCCCCATTTAAAACATGTAAATGCCACTCATCACCATCATAGATTTCAGGGCATAGAACCAACACAATCAATTAATTCAATTAAGTCTGCATAAAAGTATTTCTGAGAAACGTATCTGTTCCCAAGGGGGGGGGGGAACCCATACATTGTTTTTAGATGCAGGATGTGTCATGCCAGACAGCATCTTAGGGTCAAACGACATAGCCCATTAATTATGTTATGTTAATATAGTGTCTGGATGAACCTCTTGTGTACTTTTTTTAACTTAACTATAACTGTGTGGAACCCTGATCTGGATCAGGACCACCACATGCGAGGAGGGGAAATTTAGACCTTCCCCCTGCCACTTCTGTACCCAAATCTCCCAGACACAGTGGTTCAAAAAGGGGGGGAAAGCATGAATGGGGGCTTTTCTTCTTTTCTTTTGGGGTTGATTTTGGGAAGGAAGTGGCTGGAGGGAAAGGTTGAGACTTCCCCTGTGCAGTAGTTGCAGTCCAAATCTGGGCCCCACACACTTACCTCCAAGAAGATCAGCTGCATGTTACGTAATTTATGTAATGTGTAGTTCGACCCCTTAGAAGAGAAGAGGCATTCCTCATTCTCTCACACACAAATGGAAATGACCCTTATGATAGTGCTTGTCATTTGAAGTTTTCATAACTACTTTAATTTTTTTATTATTTTTTAATCTGCTTTACAGTTGTTATTTTTTTATAACTTGTAATACCTTTTAAATATTTTTAATCGAACTGATAGATTGACCAAACATTGCAGCCCTATAAATCCTATAAAATTACAGCAAATGTAACTGGTCATTTAGAAATTTCTACTCATACTTCTACATGGTATCAACATAGCAGATAGAAGTACAGTGAATTAAAACTTTACCCTGTGAATATGTCATAGCCATTGAGTCCATGAGTGAGCTTTAGTTATCTGCCACAGTCTTATAACTGAACCATCACAATCATTGTGCCATAGGGAACAGTGATCAAGACAGAGTGAAAGCACATAATCCTCTCCTATTGTTTAAAATGTTTCTTAAATCAATATGGAAGAGATTGCCAGCATTACCATCTCTCAGAAATAAACTTCATACAGATTCCTTCCACTCTACATTGTCACCCTTCAGCATCCGCTACTTCAGATTTACCCAAATAGTCTGTGCCTTCTTTTTGTTAAAGATTTTGACCGTCAAAAATAAAAAACGTCATAGCTGTGTATTGGGCTGTACATGTTTGTTTTTTAAAACAACAATAACACCACCAACAACAATTTAGCTTTATGCATAGCTAAAGAATATTTATTTATTTATTTATTTATTTATTTAGGGCACAATCCTATGGCCGCTAGATGCTGTCTACATGGCCATAGCACAGACCTCGGAAACTCACTCCAAGGTCGGAGCTGGGACTCTCAATTCGGAGCACCCTTCCTCTGCCCCTGCAGACAGCACAGAAAGAACTGTGATGTGATGACTGTGGCTCCAAGGTTGCAAGACTGACCTCAAAGCTGGTGCTGGGTGGGCATTCTGGGGGGGGGGAGGGGAGGAGTGAGGCTCCGCTGGGATACGATATATCCCAGCAGCACCTCATCCTGCCGTCCTTGCAAGCAGGTGCAAAAGACTTAGACAGGTGAAATCAGCTGTCTAAGCCTTTTGCAGGACAGGAGAAGCTCTTCTGTCCTCAATAGGATACCCATAATCCTCCGAGTTCAGAAGATTATGGGCAGCCACATTGGATCGCGCTTCTGTACAACTAAATAATCACTTCTCGGTCCATAAGAACATACAAAGAGTTCTTCTGCTTACATCAGACCAGTGGTTCATCCTCTTGGGGTAACAGACTTATTGCATGCAGCAGCGGTGGGAAAACGAAGACCTGCGGACCAAATCTGGACCTCCTGAGGACCCAGCCTGACTGTTCGGGGTTTCCCAGGTGGCCCCGTCCCCTTTCCTGGCCCCGTCCCCTTTCCCCTGACCACCAGTCATTTGGTGGTTTTCCAGCTTTTGCATGTGTCCCTGCCCGCCCCCGCCCCCATTCTAAAAGGTTGAAAATGCTTCTCCCAAGGCTTAGTTTTTGACAGTAAGAGCTTTAAGCTAAAACATGCTGGTATTTTTGGTACGTTCAGGGTGGTGTATAGCAGTGCCCCACCGCCACGGGAATGGAACCTACAACAGCTTTTCCAAAATTGAATTTGGCCCTCAGGCTGAATGAGGTTTCCTACCCTTGGCATACAGCTTCCATCTTTTTGGCATTGCAAGGGCTACTAGTCCTGATGGCTACATGCTACCTCCAGCATCACAGGCAGTATGCCTATGTACACCACCAGTTGCTGGGACCAGGGGTGGGAGGGTGCTGTTGTTGCTCTCATGTCCTGTTTGTGGGATCCCGCGGGCAGCTGGTTGGCTGCTGTGTGAACAGAATGCTGGACTGGGTGGACCCTTGGTCTGATCCAGCATGCCTCTTCTGATGTCCTTATGTTCTTAAGGGCAAAGACTCCCAGTGCTAATGATAGCTTGTTTGCTGACAGCGGTACCACAGCTCATTTGCCTGGGGTGCGGGAGAAGATGAAGGATGGTTGCAGGACATAGGAAGCGGCCTTGTTCCGAGTCAGAGCATTGGTCCATCTGGCTCAGTACTGTCTGCACTCCCCAGCAACAGCTTTCCAGGGTTTCAGCAAGGACTCCCCTACCGGGAGTGCCAGAAATTGAACCTGGGACCTTCTGCATGCCAAGCGGGTGCTATACCATGGAGCTGAAGTCAGGCTTAAGGAAGGCTTAAGCCAGCCAAGAATGTGAGTCATTCCTCCTGCCCGCCAACACCGACCTGAGGCATAATTAGCAGAGTAGTCCCAGTATGCCTTGCTGTGAATCCTTAGCCCTGAGGCCCCTTAAGGCACCATGCAGGGAGCTCACCACATCGGCCTCTGGACTGTGGTTCCTACCAAGTGCCCAAGAGCCGAAGCCACTTCTGACTTAGCAAAGCAAGTGAGGCTAACAAGAGAAGCGGTCTTCTGACTAAAAAAAAAATAATTTGCTAAGAGGGAGGCAAAACCCCTGATACCCAGCAAGGGACCCAGGTAGCAAAATTCCTTTCCAGTCACCTTAACCAACAAATGACTTTGGGTCTATAGCAAACAGTGAATAGCCTTAACAATAATAAGCAACATAGAAAGGGAAGAAGGATAGGGTAGAAAACATCAGCTTGATCTTGGGGTTGGCCCAAATTTATAACCTAGGAACACACCAAAGAGAAGAAATTTCCCCTCTGGTCAACTGGGTGGCCACCGCCTGCCCCCATCACTGGGCCACTCACACAGAACCTACTGGCCCATGGGTGAGGCCTGTGCGCACAGTATGGCTGAGTTGTGGGCATAGCCCTGTGGTGCCAATGGCCGCTCCATGGCCTGACCCCACTTCATCCTGTCTACTCTACTCTACCTTGTGCTGGGCCTGGGCACAAGGAGACAACTCACTAAGAGCAGGCAATGGTATCCCCAACAGTAACTAGCCAACCACAGGCTTATGGAAAGCCACAAGCAGGTTCAAAGGGAACCTTCCTGTTCTTTGCTTTCCAACATCTTATATTTGGAAGTATATCAGATGGGTGGAGAGGTTCCCCTTGATTTAGTGATCATACCATGCATTTGCCTAATCCTGCTTTAAAGCCATCCGCACTAGTAGCTATCACCCCATCTTGCAGTAATGTTCATATTTATTTATTTAATCATTTTTTACCCCAATAAAAAAAATAACTTCAAAATAGATTTTTCCAGGGTGACCAGAACTTTATTGTGCATTCTGTGAGGTACTTTGTTTGCCCTAAACATACTGTCAATCAGTTTCAATGGGTGACCCGAAGTTCTAGTATCCTGAGAGAAGACTCTCCCCGCTTATTCATTTCCTCCCCTGAACTAAAAAGCTCCACATGCTTTATGCTCAACCCCTTGATCATTTTGGCTGTCCTTTTCTTCATCTCTTGCACTTCCACAATATCCTTTTTGAGATTAAACTGTTGTGATATGTATCACTTCACCAGCTGTAGCACACTGTTTACACATGGCTGAACAGAATGGCTGTAAACAAGTTTATTATGTCTTTCTGGGTTCTCGTGTTTTTCGCATGGGAAGCCTAGACCGTGGGAACATTATGAGCTAGTCACATGGTTTGTATGTTCTGATGACGTGCTAACTTGTTTTCTGTCTGAAACCATCTTAGAGAGAGGCAGGACTGCTTTCTCTCTTCTTCTTTGTTCTTCTTGCTGGGCTTTTGTTACTGCAACAATGTAACGCCTTTGCTGAGGTGGAGTGAAGCTCAACTTACTCCACTGGATGTAATGCTTGCTATGCATTTATACTCTGCACATGGACTGTAACTAGGAAATGTATACTCTGTAGAACTTTACTTGCTAAGTGAATAAACAGGTAGAATTAGACCTGTGGTGTTACAGAGTGTTTCCTGACTCCATGGATTAATCTGCAAACGGGGAAGCTGGAAGCAAGTTGGATTACAGGCAGGCTGGGCTGGCATCTTCACAACACGCTGCACGCTGCAAAAGGGGGGAGCTGAGATCTGGAAAACAGGCCTCTGCTAGCACACAGACAAGATTTTAAATCTCCCATGTGCACACGCACTCTGCTGCTCAAACACACAAACACCAACAGGGTTATGGGCCCAGATTGGACCAGAACCAGAACCAGCCAGAACCAGAACCGGACCGGTACCAGTTCGGAACCAGGCAAAGGTCGGCGCCAGCTCCAGCAGCAGGACCTGTTTTCTAATACAGCTAAGCAGCAGCTTCGACTCCGGTGATTGCAGTGATTAATGGCAGAGGAGGAAGACATCAAAGAAGAAAAAATATCTCCTGGTCCTTCAAACGGTAAGGAGGGGGAAGAAAGAGGGAGATATTGGCTGGCTGACTTAGACAGCTTGCAGGCAAGTTCCAAGGCCGGAAGCTTGGAGGGAGAAAGCGAAGCTGAGATTTCTGGAGGGGAGGAGGAAGAAAATCCCCCGGTCACAGAAATGGCTGTTGCACAATCCCTGAATCCACAAATCGTGGGAAAATTGTCTGGCTCGAACTATGTGCTGTGGAGTTTCCAGATGCAGCATTATTTAACCCATGCGGGACTTTGGACTGTAGTAACACAGGATTCAATTGCAGTGGGGGATCAGGCATACAATGAATGGAAGGAGCGGGACGATAAAGCCAAAGCAATTCTTTGCTTATCTGTTGAAAGCTCACAAGTGCAATTTATCCAGTTTCAAAACACTGCAAAGGAGATCTGGAATGTATTGCAGAACACGTATCAAATGCAAACAGCGGGTAGCAGAATCTTGCTGGCATGAAAGCTGTACAAATTAAGCTTGCAACCAGGTGGCTCTATGCCAGAGCATTTGAGTACGATCCGGGACTTGTTTAACAGGCTGAGAAATCAAGGGATGACTATTGATCCATTGAACCAGGTTTCTATTCTGTTATCTAGTCTTGACTCACCATATGACACAATTGTCACATTGATGGAAGGGCAGCCAGATCAAAATCTGACAATGGAATATGTGTCAGGCAAACTTCTTTCTGAGTGGGAAAAGCGCCAAGGAAAGAAAAACAATTCTGGCCGTAAATTTGCAGACAGCTCGGCTGATGTGATAAACAGCCAAGGGAGCAGCAACAAGCAGGGAGTTACCCAAGCCACTGCTTTAAAAGTGAAAAAATGCTTTAATTGTGGATCTACAAATCATCTGAAAAAAGATTGTAAGGTCACACAGAGAAAGAAACGAAACAAACCGGAAACTACAAGCACACCTGAAGAGGCAGTTAAAATGGGCAAAAGTTTGATTGCAAGGGTGGGGGTTTCTAATGGTTTTTGGGTTTTGGACTCTGGAGCTTCTCATCACATGACTAACTCCAGGAACGTATTTCAATCTCTGGAAGAAGATGGATGTTCAGGTCAGCATGTGGAATTCGCTGACGGGAAACGAATAGATGTTTCAGCAACAGGAACAATTGAATTCGCTACTTTGGGTCAACAGAAAGCATTGTTTGTTCCGGAACTGGACACAAATCTGATAAGTATTTCCCAATTAGCTCAAAATGGCTATGAAATGTGTTTTTCAGACAGCAAATGTGTGATTTCACGTGAAGGGACAGTCTGTGCAAAAGGTGATTTGCAGAATTCTCTGTATGTTATAAATCCATTTGTAACACATGGTGAGAGTGTGAAGTATGCAAATTGTAAGCCTCATCATAATTGTATACATTTATTCCACAAACGTTTTGTGCATGCTAATTACAGGAGCATCGAGAAGATGCCGGGTCTGTGTGAGGGCATGAAAATGAAACCTTGTTCTAATTATGTGGAATGTGAAGTATGCAGTCAGGCAAAGTCGCACAGGACTAATATTCAGAAACGCAGTGATAGAGTGAGCACAAGAATATTTGAGCTGGTACACTCTGATGTTGCTGGGCCATTTGAAGAAAGCTATGGGGGAAATAGGTACTACATGACTCTCATTGATGACTTTTCTAGATTTGGATTTGTTTATCTTCTGAAGCATAAGTCTCAGGTACGAGAGAAATTTGAATCATTTGTGAAATGGGCTGGTAACAGATTCAAACAATACCCCATAGGTGAACTGTTCACAGATGGTGGGGGAGAGTACATGAGTATAAAATTTAAGAAATTCTTGGAAATTGATGGCATTGGACACAAAGTCACAGCCCCAAACTCACCGTTTCAAAATGGCGTAGCTGAAAGACACAACAGAACACTCCAGGAAATGATGAGGGCTCAATTAGCTGACTCAAAGGTGGGAAACCATTTCTGGGGGGATGGACTTTCAAATGCAAATTATCTGCTGAACAGATTACCTAACACCACAACTGGGAAAACTCCATATGAAATGTTTCATGGGAGGAAGCCAAAGATAGCACACGTGCGGATTTTTGGGTGCAAATGTTTTGTTCAAATACAGGCAAAAAGCTTTGAATGTTTTCTGCTGGGGTATGATGGACAAACAAAAGGTTACAGGTTATGGTCACCACAACACAGAAAGGTAATTCTAAGCAGAGATGTGATTTTTCACGAGCAAACACATGATGAGAAACAGCTGGTGGAATTGCCAATGCATTCAATGGCTGAAACACAGCAGGAAGTTTCTGAAACAGAACAAACCACTGGGCAGATATCTGGGGAACAGGAGGGAGGTGAACAATCTCTAAGGCGTTCAACCTGAGAACGTAAAACACCTGTTAGATATCAGGATGAATTCCAAAGTGGGAAAACTGTTGTACATAAAGCTCTCAAAATAGCTTTAGAACTTCAAAGTTTTGAGGAAATCCAGAGCATGGAACCAAAGGTGAGAAATGATTGGTTTGAAGCCATGCAGGATGAAATTAATGCAATGCATGTCAACAAAACATGGAGTCTGGTATCTTTACCTGTAGGGCGAAAGGCCATCACCTGTAAATGGGTGTACAAGGTGAAAACGAATCACCAGGGGCAGGTGGAAAGGTACAGGGCAAGACTCGTAGCAAGAGGATTTGCACAAAAACATGGGATAGATTTTGATTCCGTGTTTGCACCAACAACAAGGTATGGAACTGTAAGATTGTTGTTGAAATTGGCAGCACAAAGAAAAATGATGGCATTTCATTTTGATGTAAAAACTGCTTTCCTATATGGTGAATTACAAGAGGAAATCTACATGATGCAACCAAAAGGTTTTGTAAATTTGTAGAAAATCCCAGTCTTGTATGTCGTTTGCACAAATCCATATATGGGCTGAAGCAAGCAGCAAGGTGCTGGAACCAAAAATTAGACAGAGTTTTGATTAGTTTGGGATTCAAACAAAGCAAGGCTGATCACTGTCTGTACACATGTCACACAGAATTGGGACATTGGGTGTATTTGTTAGTCTTTGTTGATGATATATTGCTGATAACAGAATCAGTAAGTCAAAAAGACAAAAGTGCAAAAGAATTGCAAGCACACTTTGAACTGAAAGATCTAGGTTTGGTACAACACTATCTTGGCATGCATTTATCCCAGGACGAGGAAGGTTCTTTCTTGGTTGAACAAAGTGGAAAAATTCAGAAATTGCTGGAAATTCATGGATTGGAGAATGGTAACCCAGTTACCACTCCAATGACTCTTGAATATCATAAACACACAGATAACACTGAATTTGAGGATATTGGGAAATATCAAAGTGTTATTGGAAGCCTGCTATATTTGGCAAATGTGAGTAGGCCAGACATCAGCAATGCTGTGAACATACTTAGCAGGAAAACGCAAAATCCTTCTATGTATGATTGGCTAGCTGTGAAACGTGTGTTAAGATATTAAAAAAGGTTCCATGAATTGCAAACTGAAATTGTCATCACACACAGATGGAGGTTTTTGTGTGTACACTGATGCTGATTGGGGGTCTGCAACAGATAGAAAGTCCACAAGTGGGACTGTGATCATGTATGATAAAAGTTTAATTGACTGGTATACACGAAAACAATCTTGTGTGGCTGTATCTAGTGCAGAATCTGAATTCATCAGTTTATCTCAAGCATGAAATGAGATTGAATGGTTCAAACAACTGTTTACTGATTTGCAAATACCAGTAGACAAGGCTACTGTTTTTTGTTACAATTTTTGAAGACAACCAGGCTTGCATAAGCATGGCTCAAAATGAAAAATGTAGGCCAAGAACCAAGCACATTGATGTTCGTTACTCACATGTAAAGGACTGTGTGCAGAAAGGGTGGGTAACACTCAAATACTGTGCAACAGGGTACATGGTGGCAGATCTTTTCACAAAACCATTGCCTTAGTAAGACACAGGAAGCTAATGACGGCGCTAGGCCTCATTGAGCAAATGTTAAACAAGATGTACTTCAGCTTGTGTGGGGGATGTTGTGATACGTATCACTTCACCAGCTGTAGCACACTGTTTACACATGGAAAGAACAGAATGGCTGTAAACAAGTTTATTATGTCTTTCTGGGTTCTCGTGTTTTTCACATGGGAAGCCTAGACCGTGGGAACATTATGAGCTAGTCACATGGTTTGTATGTTCTGATGACGTGCTAACTTGTTTTCTGTCTGAAACCATCTTAGAGAGAGGCAGGACTGCTTTCTCTCTTCTTCTTTGTTCTTCTTGCTGGGCTTTTGTTACTGCAACAATGTAACGCCTTTGCTGAGGTGGAGTGAAGCTCAACTTACTCCACTGGATGTAATGCTTGCTATGCATTTATACTCTGCACATGGACTGTAACTAGGAAATGTATACTCTGTAGAACTTTACTTGCTAAGTGAATAAACAGGTAGAATTAGACCTGTGGTGTTACAGAGTGTTTCCTGACTCCATGGATTAATCTGCAAACGGGGAAGCTGGAAGCAAGTTGGATTACAGGCAGGCTGGGCTGGCATCTTCACAACACGCTGCACGCTGCAAAAGGGGGGAGCTGAGATCTGGAAGATCTGTGTGTGGAAAAACAGGCCTCTGCTAGCACACAGACAAGATTTTAAATCTCCCATGCGCACATGCACTCTGCTGCTCAAACACACACGCACCAACAGAAACAACCAGAACTGTCCACAATATTTCAAACTTGGTCACCCAATAGATTTATTAAAAATATATGATAGTGCTGTTTTATTCTGAGTCTCTTTGCTAGTAACCCCATTTCCCAAGATACCTTTCCTGGATAGTCACTGCTAATCCAGAATCTGGATATGTATGCAAAGTTAGTATTTATTTATTTATTCATTTGCCCCAAAGTGCAAAAACTGATTGAAACCCATTTGTTATTCACCCAGTCAGAAAATATCTTTTTGGTCATCCCCCCCCCCCAAGGTTTTCAGTATCCTGAATAATTTGATGTCATCCACAAACTTGGCTACTGTGCTACCAATGTCTGACACCAGATCATTTATAAATAAGTTACGGTACATAGAATCAGTCCAAATTAAAGATGGGTGAACATGTGGTGTTCAATCTTATTGAGGTTCTCCAAATTCCCCCTTGAACCTCAGTTTGCCTTGTTCACGTTCCCAGAAGTGACCATCTTTTTTTTCTGATGAAAAAATGCTTAGGGAAAAAATGCTTATTTTTTAAATGGCACATTTTTTCCATTGGGGGAAAAATCACATATTTTTTTTTTAAAAAAGTGCCTTTTCCCCTCATTTAAAATGAGTATTTTGCCCATAGGCTAAGCAGGGCTCTCCATCCTCAGGTCTCCAGATGTTTTTGGCCTACAACTCCCAGCATGCCCCAGCCAGCTACGCTGGTTGGGGCATACTGGGAGTTGTAGGCCAAAAACATCTGGGGACCCAAGGTTGGAGAACACTGGGCTAAAGCATGGTAATGCAGATTTGGGGGACAAGTGCACAGTTCTGCAAGTGCACACATGCACAAATGTCCATTTTCAGAAGTGCGCACTTGCACAACTGCATATTTTGAACACTTTTTTTTTTTAAAGTAACAAATTAATTTTGTTAAGACTGCCTCACTCTGCCTAAGTAACAGATTTGGGGGACAAGTGCACAGTTCTGCAAGTGCACACATGCACAAATGTGCATTTTCAGAAGTGCGCACTTGCGCAACTGCATATTTTGAACACTTTTTTTTTTTTTAAGTAACAAATTAATTTTGTTAAGACTGCCTCACTCTGGTTCTATAGCACAGGGGAGAAGTCCTTAAGAAAAAAAGAAAAAAAACAATAACAGAATGGACGATGAAGGTTTGGAAGCTTGGGTTTATGCTGAAACTCACAAATATTATTGGAATTAGAGATAGTAGACAGGGAAACAAATGTTTTATTGAAAAATGATCTATTTTTGTTATGCTTTGGAATAATAAAGTACAGGACTAGGTGCAACCCTATGATCTGTTAGGAACATTGTAGAGGAAAAGGCTATGTAAAGTTATGAGGCAATATAAGCAATTATTAACTGAGTGGAATAATATTGTGAATGGGTGTACAGTGGAATTAACAGATGACCCCGTTAACAGCAGCAGCAACACACTCAAGAGTCATAGAAAGCTGTGTTATACCATGTCATGCTACTTGTCCATCCAGTTCAGTATTATCGACCCGGAATGGCAGCACTCTCGTTTACAGCCAACTCTAACTCATCTTTAAAAACAGAACTGGAGTTGCCAGGAACAGAAGCAGGCACTTTCTGTACGCAAGCATGTGCTCTACCACTGTAGAGCAGGCACTTTCTGTATGCAAGTTTAGACAGAAAAAAAAGTCAACAACTCCCAGCATGCCCCAGCCAGCTATGCTGGGAATTGTAGGCCCTTTTTCCTGTCTAAAACTTGCATAGGATTGCGCCTTAAGCATGGCTCCTTAGATATTTTCATCTGGGAATTCTTGCATACTATTTCCAAATCATATTCTTCTCCTGTTCAGACCTGTTCCTCCTCAGATCTAATCCCTCAAACCCCTCAAATAAAAAGCTGAGGAGAGACAAATTCAGTGAAAGATGGTGCTAAAAAGAGCCAGTAAGTTTTCTGCTTCCCACCGTGTGCAAACAGATTTGGCATCAGTTGTAGTCCAATTAACTGCAAGAGTTCACAGGTAGCATTACAGGGATGACCATGAGAGACAATTCTATTTACAGCCCTTTATATATGCTTTTAGAGCTCATTTTATACATCAGCAAAAGCAAACTGAGCCAGGAAGCAGTTGGGAAGAAGAAAATGACAGACGATAAAAGCCCCACGTTCAGCATAAACTATGCCTTACACACTCAATAATCCACAGGTGCTTGGAATTATTAGGGTATATACAATTTACTTAATAAGTTTCACTTTTTAACAGAACATCTCTTCAAGCTCTTCCTTGTTAAGAGTTGAACTGGATAGATTTATTTTTTTTAAAGTTTTGTTCAGCAAACACATTCACTCTGTATTGTATATAATGACAGTAAGAAATATCATACTTCCTTGGGCAAAGACACGGACAAATGTGGAAAGAAATGACTCAAGTGGTGCATTAAAAAACAAGTTTTAAAGCACATTTCAGAACAGCATTCTCCTTTTTATTCTCCATAGCTTCTCATCAGGATGGATGGATTTAGTTACCATCTTTTATAATGGATAAGAAATATCCTCTCACATATTGTCCCCATTGATATCTTTGGGATAGGGCATGCTTCTTTACAGTCTCGACTGAAATGAACGGCTGCCCTGTAAAAGCATGGGACAAAGTAGTCGTCCTTGGCCCTAAGCGCCATTCTACATATTATGCAGGATGAAATGGTGTACAGAGTAAGCTGCACCACTTCAGGCAGCAACTGCATGGGAGAGCAGATTTTTTAGTGCTCCCCAATGTAAAAAGCTTCATGGGTAGCAGACTACAATTAGTTATTATTTCTGTTGTTCTGTTATTGTTGGTGCTGTTTTGTAATTCTAGGTTTTTAAAAAAGGCTTTTTCTGTGGTGGCTCCCAGACTTTGGAACACACTCCCTAAGTGAGTTCAACAGGTACCCACTTTACAATCTTTTTGGTGCCAGGTAAATACATGTTTATTTGTCCAGAAATCTTAAATTAGATGTGCATTGCCTCGGAGTTGTAGTTTTATGATTTTGCTTCCTCTCTGTTTTATGGTTATATGAAGGAGGATGTGATACATTATGTTTATTTTATTATCTTTTCTTTTTATTACTGCAAACTGCCCTGGAATCTGTCAGGAGGAAGAGTGGTCTAGAAATACTAAAATTAAATAATGTTTGCATCTATAGCGTATTGTGCTTGTGGCAATAGTGCTTCTGCCATTGATTGCCTGAATTGTTTGTGAGGGCGCAGAATGTTCATGAACATTCCAACTTAAGGAACAAAGCTATCTGAATGTTTGAGGTCCAGCTTCTGTGAGGAAACAAAGTTTTCATTTGACTGGGATTCAAACCTCACATAACCACAGGAGTAGTTTTGTGATGTAATAAAATGATAAATAATTAGCACAAATTTGAATTTTACTAAAGCATCTCCTGATATGTTGTGGTACTGGTATTTTAACCAAATATTTTATTATCATAGCTAGACATGCGACTGCACAAAAATCCAGGGGCAGGCAAGATACAAAAGACAGCATTGCACAGGATGCAATTGCTGCAGCTGACTCAAGCATTTAAACGACAAACTTAAAATGTTTCTTCAGTCATGACAAAAAGGAAAAGAAAAGAAAGCTATATTAAATACTAATAGGCTGCAATCCTTACCCACTTACTTGGGAGTTAATCCCACTGAATTCAGTATGTCTTACTTCCAAGTAAACATGTATAGGATTGCACTGTTAAAGTATTTTCTTAGCTGTTGTAGTTTATATATGCATGCCAAGCACAATACCTAATTAATGTAATTGTCGTGTTTGTTTGTTTTTTTCAGGGATGTTGAAGAGTCCTTCGTCTCGAGTCACGAGTCTTTGGACCCGAGTCTCGAGTCCGAGTCCAAGTCCTTGATCCAAAATGGTGACTCACGAGTCACAAGTCACGAGTCACTCCCAAAGCTGACTCCATGAGTCCCTATTAAAATCAATGGGGTTTTTCCCCTAACAAAATAAGGCTACTTCAAATGTGTGCTTTAAATAAATTCTAGGCACAAGTGTGCCTTTTTATTTCAAAACTCTGCAACTGATTTTGGCAAGAACAGACCAGGCAGACAAACCCAAAATAACCAGGCAGGCAGAGGAGGCAGGGAACCCCAAAGCAGGCAGGCAGAGGCCTTTGTCTTGGACAATTCAACTGTTGAACTGGTCAAGAAGAGACCAGGCAGGCAGAGGAGGCTGGGAACCCCAGACAGGCAGGCAGAGGCAGCCAAACCCAAAATGTCTGAAAGGTTGCATTTTAGAAAAATGATTTTAAAAAATAAACTTGCTGTACTTCCTAAAACTTATCCATGTTGCATTTGAGGAACATGATTTTTTCTAAATGTTTGGCCCCCATTCTGGAACGGTGAGATCTCATCACGATTCCACCCTCACTGAACACCCGCTCCACTGGTGATGAACTTGCTGGAACCAGAAACACACTCAGAGCAGCCACACAGAGTAATCTCAGGTCCTTCTTCTGCCTCTCCCAAGTACGCAACACATCAATCAAAATAAATCTTGACACACTGTTGGGGCTGCAGCTGCACTCCTGGTAGCCGTCCATAGTGGCCGAGCAGCGGCACATCTCGCTTCCATGCGCTCTTCGCCGGCAGTCACGCTCCTCTCCACTCCTTCTGGCACAGCCCAGGGATGTTGAAGAGTCCTTGGTCTCGAGTCCCGAGTCGAGTCTCGAGTCCCATTAAAAATATTGGGACTCGAGTCCGAGTCGAGTCAGAGGGGGGACTCAGTCCGACTCACGAGTCGAGTCCTCGAGTCCGAGTCCCCATCCCTGGTTTTTTTAAAAATGCCATATTGAGCATTGGGAAGATAGATTGACAAATCATAGAGCTTCACTAAATGTTGGCCCTTTTTGATTTAGGGGACAGAGAGGTAGAGTTTTGGTGGAGCTAAGCATTTCCTGAAATATCTCTAATGCTCAGAATGTTCATTCTTTTTTTGCACCTGTTCACTGCCATTGTTTTGCCAATCTACTGCTGCTTCAGTACCCTTTTAAGAACATAAGGAGAACCCTGCTGAATCAGACCAAAGGCTTATCTAGTCAAGCATTCAGTTGCAACAACAGTGGCCAACCAGCTGCCTGTATGAATCCCACAAGTAGGACATGAGTGCAATAGCACCCTCCCACTCGGAGTTGTTGTGAGGATAAAATGGAGAGGGTGACTATGTAAGCTTCCTTGGGTTCCTTGCAAGAGGGGAAAAGGTGGGATATAAATGTAATAAATAATAAAGTCTTATCTTCCATGAATTTGTCTAACCCACTTTTAAAGCCATCCAAGTTAGTGGCCATCACTACATCTTGTGGTAGCAGATTCCATAGTTTTACGATGTGTCGTGTGGAGAAGTACTTCTTTTTATCTGTCCTGAATCTCCCAACATTCAGTTTCATGGGATGACCCCAGATTCTAATTATGGTATTATAATATTATAGGATCCACTTTCTCAACACCATGCATAATTTTATACACCTCTATCATGTTCCCCCATACTTGCCTTTTCTTCTAAGCTAAACATACCCAGATGTTGTACCTTTTCCTCATAGGGGAATTGTTCCAGTCCTTTGATCATTTTGGTTGCCCTTTTCTGTACCTTTTCCAACTCTACAATATCCCTTTTCAGGTGCAGTGACCAGGGCTACACACGGTATTCCAAGTATTCCAGTATTCCACCAAAGATTTGTATAAGGGCAGTATGATATTGGCAGTTTGATCTTCTGCTTCATGATCTTCTGCTTTACAACTGTAATCCCAGCCAATTGGGGATCACTTACAGGACAACCTTATGGAAGTCTATCCAGACATTTAATGGAACTTTCTCCAGGTAGTGTGTATGGGATTGCATTCTAAGTGAACAAATTGTTATCATGGCAATACATAGCTACTCAGTGAACAAATTGTTATCATGGCAATACATAGCTACTCAGACATGATGCAACACTGAAGATAAACAAATATTTTCAGTGGTATCAAAAAGCCCCCCCACTTTTAAAAGAAAATAATCACACTTTTGGTGATTATTTTCTTTTTATGGTGAAAGAAGGAGAAAGGATTCACCTATGGAGAGTGAGGCTGACACTTCTTGATGGTTGCTTAATTTGCCCTCAGTGATATGTCCCAGTCCAAATCCACCACTCAAAAGCCCCTTTGAAAGGAACCCCGAGTTTTGACAGCCAGCTGTCAAACTCAGTTTCCCTTTAAAAAGGGGGGGGGACTTTTAGCCTTTCCCAAGCCCCTAGAGCATTAGGGCAAAAGCCAAAAGCTGCTCCCCCATGGAGACTAAAAGGGCAAATGAAAAAAGAAAAGGTTCTTGCTGAGCAGGGGTTATAAATCCCCCCAAACCCCATTTTTGAACCAAAAGATCACTCTCTTTAGTTGCAAAAATAGGGTTATGCGGGGATTTGCAACCCCTTCTCAACAAGATCCTCATCTTTTCTCATCCCCTCCCTTTAGTCCACATTGGCAGTGGGCACCCCTGTGGACATCACCCAAGCCGAGGCTTGAAATCCACACATTTGCACTTATGCAAAGAGGGAGGAGGGTGTTAGTAACCCATGATGTGCCTGATTGTGTGTTGGGCACATCGTGGGGCCTCGGGCAACTGACCCACACTGCATGGCTTGTGCCACAGTGTGGGTTGTCATGTCGTCCAAACCAGCCCACTGTCAGTTGATCTTGATAAATAGGGTATTATTGCTATGTGCTTTTGCTCTTTCCAGGGGATGTGCACACACATGTATATATCAATACAGCTTCCTACTTTGTTTTACCTCTACTTGGGAGAATGGCTATGAGGATTGCCACTTCTAAATTATTTATTCATTTATTTATTTTATTAGATTTGTATACTGCCCCATAACTGAAGCTCTCTTCAAAATTTGCCACTGCACCACTTAGTTTCATTTAGGTTCAGCACTTAGGCTCAGCTTATTATTTAGTTGCTAACTTTGGTTCTCAGCTTAGAATAGAACATTATTCACTGGTGGAGGACTTCAGCTGAACAGGTGGGTGCATTTTCACCTGTGTCATAGAATGATCCTGTGTCAATGCAACCTCACCTTTGCCATTCGACTGTAGTACAGGACAAACTTTTCATTTTTGCAAATGGAAGGGAATTCTGACTTCACCGCTGAATAGCTTACAAATCAAAACATGCAACCATTAAAAAAACAGAAAAGAAAAAATTGGAGGCAAGGAGCCATCTTTTGCAGTTCTCTGCTAAGTGTAGAAATATCTTATTCTGTCAATGTGATTTTATAGCAGGATGAAAAATGTCAAAAATGCGGATGACAAATCAGTCTAGTGAGGAAACATGACTCTTAGACGAGAGATGTCATTTGTCATGATTGCCATGTGACTGCACTCCCTCCCGTCTTCTTTTTCAGACAAATGTTATTTTTGCTGTTAATTTAAAAATTATCTCAAATCAACTATGGGTCAGAGAAGAAAAAACACAAGTACTATTACAATTGCTGCTGCTGCTACTACTACTAAAAAAGTTTTTCAGTGTGCTTAAAGTCCGTAAAATGTGAATTGGCAAAGTTTTCAAATTATGGAAGAGGTTGCCATCATCATGAATAGTTAACTCATCAAATATTCCATAGCATCTGTGCCAAATTGTCTTTTTTCCCAAACGTGGGTAAATGTGTGGCTTTTGTTCAGCATGGACACAGCTGAGCCCAGCTCTTGCAGCCACTGCATAATACGGGTGGTAATTAAGCCACAGCTTCAAGGTTGCATGGGCAGAAGACAATTCAGCCTAATGAAGTATCGATCGGCTCCAGTCGAGGTAAAACAAGTTGACATTCATTTAGAGGTAGCAATGTGAATATACCACATTGCCACCAAAGAAAGAAGGTGTTGATTCGGGGCGGGAGGGGGGGGGGGTAGCAACAAGACTGAATTTTAATCTTGCAAACACAATTAAGAATCTTATTTACAGCACATTGCTATCATTTAAACCACCGCTAATTGCATACTTAGAAACCTGATGTAAGATTCCTAAATCAGCTGAAATTACAGATTGTTAAAAAGCACAGGAGATTCGATGTTTCAATTAGAATCCATGCTGTTTTTTGTTTTGTTTTTAACTACTTAGAATTGCACTTCCTAATTAGGAGGTTATTTTAAGATGACATGTTAAACCTCTGTGTAGTTCACAGAAGCATGAAAACTTTCAGTGTATCAGTTTATGTTATAAGAAACTTTTGAAAGTTGTTGACTATGCTAGAACTTTATTCCACTTTTCATTGTTTTTCAGATTTCAATATTTTGCAAAGCAACATCAACAACAAAAAAACTACAAAATAAAACCACTGAAATGGATTTGTTGTGTTTAAGAATATAAATGCATAATTCAGTATATTGTGTTACGTATTTTTTTGTTTCATTAACAAGAACGAGCCTATCCTAGCGTTAGCTTGACAAACTTGGTGGACGATCATGGACATAACAAAGGGCTTTAGTGGTCCTTAATGGTTTGGAATCTCTCTCTAACCTTGAAAATGTGGCACCCATTAGAGTTTGGGCTGGCATTGGGAGCAAAGAGACAGCTCGAAGCAGTTTGGCAGTTTTGAATTTGAGACACCAAAAAAGAAGGGGTGGGTTGAACAGTATTGAGCAGGAGTTAAGCTGGACTACAGACATTGTAGTGATGTCCACATGATTAGTCTTTGGGATTATGATGCATAAAAAGGCTGGGCTGCCTTTTTAAAGAAGCTTCCTTGCCTACAATATGCCCTGCTCGTCCATTTGCACATATTACAAGAACTCCATGGCTTGGAACTTCAGTTACCCTTCCAGGAACGGAAAGGTGTTCACAGAAGTGACTCTGTTCCAGCAGAGTCTCCAGCTTGTGGAAGAGGGGCTAAATTTTTGCCAATTCCCACTTTCCTGTGCAACCCCCTCCCACACTGTTCTAGTCTAGCCCCCAGCCATCCAGAGCAGAGTTTTGGCTGGGTCTGTCAGCTATTTTGTGTCAAAATAATATTAATTTCATATGATTCTCATCTTCCAAAGGTGTTAATACATTTTTTTTACAGCTTGCACCAATAATATTTTCCTTACAAAAATACTCCCAAACAATCCAGAACAGTGCTAATGTGTCTAATTGCATCTAAACTCCCTCCGGCAGACAGGCATCCATTTAAAGGGTAACTCATTAGAACATGCTTATTACCAGATGTTAAGATTCACATAAATTACCCAACTTCTGTATCAAGTGAGGACAGTATTTGCACTGAGGTAAGTCTTAAAGTATTTTAATAATGAATATATAGCTACACAAAATATAGAGAAGTGATGGCTGGAAACCAGAATGTACTCTCTCTTGGGTTTTAAACAGTGCTGTGAGATTTCCCCAATTTTAAATATTGTGTGAATACTAAAGACCAACAGTCCATCTTTATTAGGAAGTGCTTTCATCTAAATATATTAATTCCAGATCCATGAAGGCATATTTTAAAACAGGAGAAGGGGAACCTTTTTCTGTTAAGAGAGAGAGAGAGAGAGAGAGAGAGAGAGAGAGAGAGAGAGAGAGAGAGACGCTATGGGGTGCTGATGATCTTAAAAGAGAGTGGACTGGTGATGACCTGGTCTGAAGTTTATATATCCCATCCATTCACACAGACATGTACACATCCATCCATTCCATTCTCTCTATTCCCCCTTCTTTCTCTGCCCAGCCTTTATCTCTCCCCACCCCACATTTTCCTTCTCTCTGCCACCCCACTTTGGCCTCTGCCCTCTCTTGCTGAAGGCTCACTGCCTCATTGGGCGCCTCCAGCCCTATGTGATTCAGCCACCGCTGCTGCCACAAGAGAACAAGAGTGAGACAGAGAGGCAGGCACGCGTATGCGGAAGCATCTTTCTGAAGGATGCTGTGGTATTCTAGCTGTCACTCCTCATGGCTGTGCTTCTGAGCTTGCTCACCTTCCTGCTCACCTTCTGGTCTCTCTCTCTTGTTCTCCCTATGGCAGTTGCCGGTTTGGGATGAGAAAGAGAAAGACCAATAGGTGGGTGCACATATGAGCTTGGAGGCCCATCACGGAGCGTCTTTCCGAAGAGCCCCCGTGCTGCTCTACCCACCACACTATGTGACTGGGCCTCTGAATTTGCCTGCGTGCTGGCCAGCTTGCCTCCTGGAAGTAATGAGAGATGGCCAGGGCTACATCAAACATAGCCATGGGCTGCGTGTTGCCTCCAAGCTGTGGCCGCCCACCTCTACTTCAAAATAATAATAATAATAATAATAATAATAATAATATTATTATTATTATTATTATTATTATTATTATTATTATTTATTACCCGCCTCTCCGTCTAGATCGAGGTGGGGAACAGCAGAAAATATAAAATACATAAACTAACCAAACACAATGCATACTATTAAAACATCTTAAAAACATCTTAAAACATCTTAAAAACATCTTAAAGGCATCCTAAAATTCCGCCGGATAGGCCTGCCGGAAGAGATCAGTCTTTATGGCTTTTTTAAATTCCAAGAGACTGGTAAGTTGACGAATCTCCTCCGGCAGGCCATTCCATAATCTGGGAGCAGCAGAAGAGAAGGCCCTCTGGGCAACACCTGTCAGCCTAGTTTTGGCTGACTGAAGTAGATTCTTCCCAGAGGACCTGAATGTGCGGGGCGGATTGTACAGGAGAAGGCGATCCCGTAGGTAGCCTGGACCCAGACCATGTAGGGCTTTAAAGGTAATAACCAACACTTTATACTTCGCCCGGAAACTGATTGGCAGCCAGTGGAGTGCTTTTAAAACTGGTGTGATATGGGCACCCCTAGGTGTACCAGTAACCAGTCTGGCTGCCATATTTTGCACTAGTTGAAGTTTCCGGACTAGGTATAAAGGGAGCCCTATGTACAGCACATTGCAGAAGTTGAACCTCGAAGTTACCAGCGTGTGCACTACCGTCTTTAGGTCTTCCGACTCTAGGAAGGGGCGCAGCTGGCGTATCAGCTAAAATAAAAGGAAATCTAACGGAAATCAGCAAATTACCAAAACTACCAATATGCTCCCCCCCCCCCCATTAGTGCTTAATGCTTTGACAAACTATATTGAAAACATTGGATGTCATTGTAGGAACTCCGTAGACACTAAGCTGCTTGTTGAGTGTACTTTCTACAGTGTACTAGGACAAAGGAAAGCAGTAAAGGTGCAATCCTAGGCATGTTTAGACAGAAAAAAGGCCTACAACTCCCAGCATGCCCCAGCCAGTATAGCTGGCTGGGGTATGCTGGGAGTTTATTATTTATTTATTTATTTATTTATTTATTATTTATTTAATATGTTTATTTACCGCCCATCAGCCCAAAGGCTCCCTGGGCGGTTTACAAGAAAAACAGGATAAAAACAATCTTAAAACCAAAAAGTTGTAGGCCTTTTTTCTGTCTAAGTGTGCCTAGGATTGCACCATGAGTGTCTTTAACTCCCACACCCACAAAATTGTACACATTGTTTGGGTACTAACTGTAAAAAGGAACTTCAATCAATTAGCTCTAAAGTATCCTCCTTTTTCAGTGTTCAGTTTAATGCCATTTGTTCTAGATTTTAAAAAATATATCAGCAGACCATGGCTTTACTTTGAGACCACATTACCCAGTGCTGTAAGAACTACAAACATGATGGGCATCTCTACATTAAGCTTTTAACCCATTTTAACCCTCCACTTTACCGGGGCTTCTGCTTCTGGGTTCTCTGTGGGATTAAGATCGCTCCTTTACATGCCCCCCCCCGGGGAGTTTCTTTCTCTGCCTTTCTATACGTTCTATCACAGCCACAAGGTGGCACTGCGGTATAGTGGAATTGAGAGAATACATGACCATTTTGTAGCATTTTATAGCATGCTATCCCTTTAATAGCTCTTTATCCTCATCCTAAAAGATGCCGGGGAAATGCTCAGAATGCACGGGAGAGGCCCTGGAGGATGACGGCATCTTCTAAAGCACCTGCAAACTACCATGGATGAGGAATCACGAGAGCACAATAAATGCTCAACAACGGACTGTAGATAATAATAGAAGAAATTATAAGCTGACGATGGAATGGGTGCTGAAGGTGCTTTTCGCCATGGGTGCTATTTCTCTTAGGACAAGCCCTGTCTAAAGATTTTACCATAATGAAGGTTCATACCCCAACCTTGCAGTAATGGGCCAGAGCAGTCATTCACATAAAACTCCCCTTATTATACTTCTCTGGAATACCTCTCTGACCGACACGATATGGCAGGAGAAAGGGCACTGTATCAATACCGTCCAATTCGTTTTGATGCGGTTAGATGAGGAAATCAGTTTTAAGTTCTAGAACCTGAAGTACCTTACAGCTTTTGATCAGTAGCACTTTCCCACACTGGTGACAGCGTATGGTCGCTGTCCAAAGTTAACATAAGAACATAAGAAGAGCCGGCCGTGCTGCATCAGACTAACGGCCTATCTAGTCCAGAATTCTGTTTGCACAGTGGCCAACCAGAAGCACATGGGAAATCCACAACAGGACACGAATGCAATCACACACACACACACACACACACACACCCAATAACTGGGGTACAGACAGAGGCATACTGGACATAATATATACCCATTATGACTAGTAGCCATTGATAGTCTTATGCTCCCTGAAACCGTTAGATGGCTGCTTCATTTTTTGTTCCAATTTATCAACAGGGAAGGATCTTCTCCTCTCCCTCCAAAGCAGTAGGAAGCTGCCTGACTACTGTGACAGATAAGCACATTGCCAATATTTCCTGCCTGTCAGATTTGTTGGACTAGATGACTGAGGCAGAGCAGGATTCCATTTGTGCATCCACATTTCTACCCATAGGATGGTTAATAGCCGCCCATGATACAACCTAGTGGTTTTCTCACTTTGTCATACAATTGAAATAAAGGTCTGATGTGCACAATGTGCTGAAATAAATACTTATTTCAAGACACTGGGCATCATCAGCTATTTATATCTGCATATCATCAGCATTTTGACAGATAGCATTTCCTAATTCTGTCATACTATAGAACTGGTTAAGTTTAGAATGATAGGGCATTACTTTCCACCCTTGCAAGCATTATGTAGTCACAAAACACCAGTCTTACTTCAACATATATGTAATTCCGTCCTCCTGATGTTATGCCCTTACGCTCCACAAAGCTTTTTCAACAGCTTTCTCTTATTGATTGTACCTGCTTTTTTGGCTTCTTCAAATAACCTATTCTATTCAAGCATTCTTGATCCACGCTGGCTCTTCCCACTTGTTAATATCACTTTGACGCTGCTAACATTTACAAAAGAAATGTAGCTATACATTACTTGCACGGGCCAAGGACTGCAGTGCATGAATGAGCCATCACAACACAGACATAGCTTTCCTTTCTGCTCAGTCACTGTGGAGGGCGGGGTGTGGGGAGGGTCACATAACTTCCTCTATATCTTGAAAGGATGCTTGGAGGAAACTACAGGGGAACTGCACACTGCCTGGAACTGCACACTGCCTCCCTCCTCCCCTGGTGAATATTTGGTGGACATCCATGAGAGGTTCTCTGCACGTACAGACGTGTGTGAAAAGAGCTTCCACACTCAAGGAGACACTGTACCCAGTCTGTCTGTGTGCAAGACAACCTACCTATGCAATTGAACTTCTGCATTGTAGCCACAGTGAGCCACAAGCAGGGTGCAAGAATAAGATGCGCCACTGCAGATTAGCTAGGCCAAAGGGCAAGGTGTCAAGCATCAGCACCCCAACTCACCTGCCCCAGGTTCTTAAAGCTACCCTTTAGGAAAGACTCCCAAGCCCCATCCCAACCAGGGAGTCCAGGATGCAATAGCTCAGAAGTAGACAACATGGTAGCCGTAGGCTCCAATGTGCCCCCAGTTACCTTCCTTAGTGCCCACAAAGGCACCCAACTCCTCTCACTTTTTTTATATATATATATATATATATATATATATATATATATGCAACTGGTGTTGCTTAAAAGTGAAGCGGGAGCATCTAGCTCCTGCTGTCGAAATTTCCCATGAACACTTCTGGGCAGGTTACTTGTCCTTTGTGGCTAGCCATGTCCACCCATGGCAGCCATTTTATGGTTGTGCCCAGGGCAGTTTCTCAATTTCCAAATATGCCCACAGCCCAAATTGTTGCCTACCCTTGCCATAGCTTGATGGTACTGAAAGTCACTGTGTGGTCCAGTAGAGCCAACAGACACACAGTCCTGACCATGGCCTTTTCAGTCCCAAAACTGAGACAAAAGTATTTACATTTTTACAAAGAAAGTGAACTTTAATGAAAACATTTTGTGGCAATAGTCAATTCATGTGGACGTTTTGAAATGCAGCTTAAAAAAAAATATATCTATGCATAGATTGAGCGGGTCACTCAGCCCCCAAATGCGCACACTGTTGTGCACCATGAGAAGATCCACATAACTTGTTGCTTTCTGCTTGTGGCAGGCAGTTCGCACAAACACCTCAGCATGCTGTAAATTGATGTAACCAGGCTGTGAAGAAAAAGGAAAACCAGAACAGGGTGTGTGAATAAGCTCTGAGACTAGAACTCATTCTGGTTAACTCAGTGTCTATAAATTATAGGTAAGATTTTACTTCTGGAAAAGATTGGTAGAATAATAAATGAAAGTAATACATCCTAGAACAGCACGTGTGTGTGTGTGTGTGTGTGTGTGTGTGTGTGTGTGCAGTGTGTGTGTGTTTCAGCTGTTTAAAAATAGCTCTCCATGGTATTCAAAACCACAGCTTAACCCACAGCTAACTTTTGTGAGCTACCCTCTATCAATAAAGTGGAACATGTCAGGAAATGACAAATACTGCAGAATATATTCCTTCTGTTGTTCAGTTTCCAGTCTCTCTTATTTTGAGTGGCCTTTTTCCAAGGATTTTTTTTAACCCCTCAGATTGTTATAACAATTTTCTAAATTAAGAAATTACCAAAGGTTCTGCTCTCCACTTGTTGAAAGTTGGCATTCATCAGAACACTGAGAATAACAGTATTATCGTCACAATGCCAGATTATTCTTACATGTTCTTAAGTATAAATTGTACTGATCCAATTTATCCAAAGGTAGTCAGCCTCATGCTCATACCAATCAACCATGACATTAAATGCAAATATGACAGCATATATATATATATATATATATTCTATTTTGAAAGTATTTCCTTAACCTTCCTATTCCCACCATTGATATTTACACTATTCTGCTCAGGGGAAGTTCAGGTGGCAGGAGTAGCCAGGACAGGAGTCCTTTTTTACCAGCTTAGGCTGGTCCTCTAGTTGTGACCCTGCGTCGAGAGGGAGGATCTTGCCTCAGTTATTCATGCTCTAGTCTAATGACATCCAGGCTGGACTACTGCAATGCATTCTTTGTGGGTCTGCCTTTGAAGATGTTTCAGAAACTTCCGGTGGGGCAGAATATGGCTTCCTGGATATTAGTGGGGGCTGGGCAGTCTGCTCATGTGACAATAATACTAGACCAGCTGCCAGTGCGTTTCCAAGCCCAATTTAAAGTGCTGCTTTTAAGCTTTAATTTGGAGACACTGCAACTCTGGAATCAGCTTCCATCATGGGTTAATCATGCCTCTTTTTTGCAGGTCTTCAAGAAGTCTCTAAAGACCCACGTGTCTTCGCTGGCCTTTCCATAGTCTGTGGACTGCAGTTTTTATCGGTGTTGTCTGTTTCAAATAGCATTTTATCGAATATTTATCAAAGCTGTCTGCAAATGGTCTCTCAAAATTCTCCACTGTATTTGTCGGCAGAGAAATTGGGAGACAATTTCACCAAATTCCTCCAGGGGGAGGAGAATTCCCAACCATTCTCCACAGGTAGGACTCATCACCAGGACTGGTGCAAGGCAGTTTGGTGCCCTAGGCAAGATCAGATATTTAGCGCGCGCCCCCTTCCCACTTGAGAGCGCTGTATTTTTTTTTCAAGGCGTTTCTGGCACCTCCTTTAGCCCTGCGCCCTAGGCAGCTGCCTAGTTGGCCTAATGGTAGCACCGGCCCTGCTCATCACTGGCAGGGGTTGTAGCACAGCTGCTTCTTTTTTCCTAAGGGTTTTGGGGGAGAGTTGTGCTGCCACTGCAAGTGGCAACAGCATCAACTGTGCTGGTTCCCATTTTGCATCCACCACAATGCAGGTGTGAGGGGGGCAGTGTTGTGTCAGCTCCAGGGAAGAGGTGGAGCTAGTGCTGAGCTAAAATCTGCCCTCCAGTTTCCTGAATGATTCTTCCCCCACATGAAAGAGGCTTCTCCCTCATCTCAGGATATATTATAATTTATTTTTGTGGTGGTTTTGAGCTTACCTAATCACTGCAAGGTGGCCAGGATTGCTATTTGTGTGTTTTCTTTCTATTACACTTCTCTCCATCTCTCTGCAGCCTCCCGGCTCCTCCTCCTCCTCTCCATTTTATTCCCACAACAACCCTGTGAGGTAGGTCAGGCTGAGAGTCAGTGACTGGCCCAGAGTCACCTAGTGAATTTCATGGACAAGTGGGAATTTGAACCTGGGTCTCCCCAGCCCTAGTCCAACACTCTCTCCAATTCACCACACTGGTTTTGAATGGTTTTCAATCCACCCACAGAATGCTCGCTATTGGGTAGGTTAAAATATAATAAATAAATAAATTGCAGTTGAAATGACAGCCATGTCTACAGCGAGCTGAACAGTGGCTTAGCTGTCAGCCTTCTTCTATTCAGGAAAATGCTTCTCCCATGTTTCTAGCAATATTTCACACTTTGCTTGCCAGTTTCTACAAATGCACCTGGTTCAAATACATATTGAATTCAGTTTTGCTGGACTATAATGGCTGGCGTATGTTTCCTGCGTTCTTTTCTCAACATATGTAATTAAATACTAAGCTCTTTGGGACATCCATTTGTATGAAACAGCCGCCAAAGGGGCTCACTGTTGCTATGAATGACCAACTGAAGAAACAGAACACATGTAAGATTATTCTCTTCGCTCTTAATTCTGCTGCTGGTGGTGAAGTTTTGAAGCTTTTAAATTGCTTTAAAGGCTTCAATTTTAAAAAATGTTTTAAGTTTATTTGTAAGCCACCTTGAAGACCCAATATGGGCCAAAAGGTGACTCATAAATGTATAAATAAATAAATAAATAAATAAATAAATAAATAAAATATTTATCTGCTAAACTTCAGTGTACTGTTGTCTTTTATAACCACAGAGTAATTAATGCCAGCCCATCTTTAAAAAGAAGCATTAAATTTAAGTGCAAATGTTCTTCACATAATAAGGCAAAATGCAAGAATGATGATACTCTTTGGAAAGGAATACATTTTAACAACAACAATAATAAGATAAGGTTCTTCATCACTAACAAACTATGTATTAAAGCTACAAAAAATTAAGGCCCATACTTTTGAAAACTAACAGGAAGCAATAACAACTGCCTCATCAAATGACTGCATCAACATGCTTTTCCACCAAAAGGTGTGTTAACTGGACACTCACCCATAATTTATAAGCAGCAAATGAAACTACCCGTAGTTTCTGCACTGATTCTTTGATAATTTATCTCAAAATTGAAATGGAGAAATCATCATCACTCAATTCCCTTCAAATCCTTTTATTCTTGGTATCTATGAAGGAGCATGTGGACATGTTTCATCAGAGGCATGCCAGACTTTGTTCTTAGCATTTGCAATTATACATTATATATATTGTGAATTTCAGATGTGTATATAATTTTTCCATGCTGAAAAAAAATGCAGTCAGTATCAAACAAAACCTTTACTGGCACTTCTGCTGCTATTAAAACATGTATAGAATGCTATCGGTTGTTACACACTATATAATGCACAGAGCTGACACAGCCCCTGCCCAGACAGATCAGGATGGAACACAAAAGTAAAGGAAGCCAAGAGTAAAATTCCCAAATCCATATCACCATAATACCCTAGACCAGGGTTGGGCAGAAAGAAGATCTGCAAACGTTTTAGACTTCAACTGGCAGCATTTCTAACCATTGGCCATGATGGCAGGGGCTTCTGTGAAGTCCAAAACATCTACTTTCTGCCCCACCCTGCCTTAGAGCACTCCTGAATGTTTACAGCTTCTTCCCACTTTCCATCTTAATGCAGACACCATGACCTTTACTTTTTTCCTCCCTGCACCTGTCACCCTGCTTTTGCTTTGTTTACCATCTTGCCAACTTTTGATGAAAGTTCAGAAAACTCTGAAGTTTGCACGATATTTTGTTACCTTACAGTTGGTCCTTACAAAAGTACTATGGTGATTGGTGATATGGATTTTGGAAATGGGGTGGGGTGGTGGAATCCTATGCATGCTTAGACAGAAAAAAATTCCTAAAACCTGTTTGCGAGTATAAAGGGGAAATAAAGAGTTGAGACACAAGATATGGTGTAAAATTAGGGCCACATTTATTGAATAATCAATCACAGATTTGTGAAGGGAAGAAGTGTGGGTGCTAACTAAACTGGCCATTGGCCAGTGGAGCTGTTTACGGGCGAAACATCCAACCCCGAGGGGTGGCGCTGCAACTCACCATCCCCCAGTTTTGCACCACCATGGTGCTGGGAGGCCTTTCCACAGTCACCACCTCACGGGGCTGCACAACACCAATGTGGGTGAGGTGAGTCTTCCTTAAAGGTGAGCCTTATCTCCCACAACTGAGCTGCACAACCCAGCAATGGGGAGCCTTGGGTCATGCCAGTCACCTAAAAGGTGCCATCGGATGATCACTGAACCCTACCCCACTGCCTATTCCCGCACTTACCTGCCAAATTTGACCGAATTGAATTGAAACTATTAAGGAGAAACCCAAAATAACACACCCAACTCTGGAGCACAGTGTAGAGTAGGTGAAACACACACATTGTCCTTCAAGCCAATTGAGGCAATGAGCCAAAATTCCTACTCGGCCCCTGAACAGGCGACCAGAGGAACCTACACTGCTAACAGGGAGGGAGGCGCAAAAGAAAGAGGCTGAGGGCAGGACGACCAGGTCTTAATATTGACCATGGCACCCAGCCCCCCTTGAGCCTCATTGGAGGGTGAGATCACCCCATGGTGGTCTCACTCTAATTCCCCCCACTCGCAAAATTCTCCCCACGCATAGCTACGCATGGTTGGGGAAGGGTATTCTGTCTAGACATGCATAGGATTGCGCCTTTAGCCATTTAACAATGGAGGAAGATTATCTTATACCTCCAGGGGTAAAGTATCTTATCTTACTTATCTCCTCCAACTGCTAGGTAAAGTTACCCAATTTGGCTTCTACTGACTTCCCCCCCACCTAGTACGCCATATAAAATTATCCCCCACCCCACCTGATTATGTCTGTACTTTTTGTTTTGATGTTTCCCAGGGATGGGGACTCGGACTCCAGGACTCGACTCGTGAGTCGGACTGAGTCCCCCCTCTGACTCGAGTCAGACTCGAGTCCCAATATTTTTAATGGGACTCGAGACTCGACTCGGGACTCGAGACCAAGGACTCGTGTTCCAAAATCGTGTTCCTCAAATGCAACATGGATAGGTTTTAGGAAGTACAGCAAGCTTATTTTTTAAAATCATTTTCCTAAAATGCAACCTTTCAGACATTTTGGGTTTGGCTGCCTTTGCCTGCCTGTTTGGGGTTCCCAGCCTCTTCTGCCTGCCTGGTCTCTTCTTAACCAGTTCCACAGTTTGAATTGTCCAAGACAAAGGCCTCTGCCTGCCTACTTTGGGGTTCCCTGCCTCCTCTGCCTGTCTGGTTATTTTGGGTTTGTCTGCCTGGTCTGTTCTTGCCAAAACCAGTGGCAGAGTTTTGAAATAAAAAGGCACACTTGTGCCTAGAATTTATTTAAGCCACACATTTGAAATAGCCTTATTTTGTTGGGGAAAAAACCCATTGATTTTAATAGGGACTCGTGGAGTCAGCTTTGGGAGTGACTCATGACTCGTGACTCGTGAGTCACCATTTTGGACCAAGGACTCGGACTCAAGACTCAGGTCCAAAGACTCGTGACTCGACTCGTGACTCGAAACCAAGGACTCTTCAACATCCCTGATGTTTCCTTCCTTTGCCTGGAAAAGCCACCTGTACTATGCTTTTTGTCAAACTGCTTTTCCTTCTCTTCCTCAAAAATCCTTTAAAAAGCTATTTATAAAAAATCCTATTCTTACCTAACCGAGCAGTATGATCATACACTTGGAAGTCTCACTCTGTTGAACAGGATTTTCTCCCTAGCAAGTGTGCATAGGATTACAGCCCAAGTATCCTAATTATTCCTCACTATTCCAGCATCACTACTTCCCAAAACCCAGCAATTTTACTTAGTGTAAAATTTCAAAAGAAAAGGAAGGAAACATGAAAATAAAAAGTACAAACATAGATTGGGGAGCAGCAAACACAAAGAAAACATTACTTTTTAAAAACAGAATGTAAAAACTGAGAATGTGCATTGTTTCATGTCTGTGGATTTTTATATTAAAATCTGGAAATATTTAGTAGATGAAACATTTTTATTCATTGTTTCCAGTAAAGAATTTACATAGTTCTTGAGCTCTCAGTCCTCTTTTCCAAATGATTTGCCAGCATTTAGAAAATATTAAGAATTTAATAAGAAAAAAGAAAATAATAATAATAATAATAGACAACAACATTTCTTATCTTTATTTTATTTTTTAAATCAAAGTAATACTTATTCATCACAAGATGCTATTCTAAGGGTTCTGCATATATAGTTATTTCTTGCATGGATATTTGCCACTTGTAAGAAAACCATATACTTAGTGTGTGTACACCAGCCTGTATGAAAAGTAGACATGTACCTGTTGTCATCATGTGAACACATAGTACAGAATCATGATTGGCTACAGCTTGACAACATGGAGAACCATGGCAAAACAAGCACGTGTGTGCTCATTACATTTACAGTTTTCCTACACAAAAATAGTAGCAGTATACAAAATAATAATCATTGCTTGTGAGGCAAGCCTAATATATCAGTGAGATAGCCCTCTTGGAGGAAAAATACATTTTGCCTTTTATTCCCAAATACATTTTTAAATACATAAGACTCAAGATGGAAAATTCATGCCGATGTACAGGGAAGTGACGCAGAATTTAATGGGTTCCACATGCCTATCCAGGTTTGACAGAGACTAAACTTGGAGCAATTAATTGGTGCATTTAAGCAAATTAAAAATATTGACAGCTGTACCCTCTGTTAACATTTAGAATGTTTTGCAATCTGTGCCTCTAATCTGGTTTGCACAATATACTCAATTAACTGGCAGAGATTTTAGTTTAAAGCTGCATTTATGTGCACTTTCACACACAGACCCCGTTTGCTTATTTTTCTAACTCATCCTTAAAAGTGCTCCCTCCCCTTAATATGTGTTTGTGTCTCTCATCTTGTGACATTTGTTCTAAGTATACGTTTTTCTTAATTGGCAGGTTTGCATTTGAGATTCTGAGGTTGCATGACCCCTTGTTCCTCTTTCTGCAATGTCAGGAAACAGAAATGTCATTGTTGATTAGGGGCCTGAACCCTTTGGTCCTCTTTTTCATACAGTAGGCAGTCTTGTTCTGTACATACTTTAGCTGCAGGGTCAGCCTTAGGGGAACTCTAAACAAGTGTCCACATGGGACACCAAATGGAAGGGGCATGGATAGGGGCAAGTGTTCTTTGAGCTCATTTGTCTTCCACAAAAAGTCACTTCTGTCCCTTTAAATGTAAAATGTCTGCCAGTGCAGCCCATCCAGACACAATTTTGTGCCTCTGGCTTACTACACATGGCACATCAGTGATGTTAATAACATCACTGCCAAACATTGTGACATGGAGAGGTTCCTCTGCTAACACCTTTCCTCTGAACTGAAGTGTTAAAGCTTCATTTTTTATTCCAAAAACCTCTGTTATACCAACTCTGACCCTGTTTGGTTTGCTGTTATCTCCTCTTGCTTGAGGCACACCGAAACTATAAAGATGGCCCTGAAAGGCTGAGGTAGACCACTTATATGCTGAATGTATAGAGAGACAGAGGCTGAGTCTACAGAGATAATGTTCCATCTTGTATGGAAACCTCAGTTGTCTCCACATTTACAGCACATTTAGATCTAGAAAAGCACAAGCTAAAAGAAACCAAAAAGGTTTTTTAAACAATATTACTTCTGCTGTTATTTATTTGATGTCACCAAGATGGTATTTCTAGGCTTGGAAGCATGAGTTTTACAGGACTCATAATATTTATTTAGGAATTTATATCCCAACTTTTGCATAAGCTTCAAGGTGGCGAACAAAAATAATATTCTAATACCAAATGCAATAAAATGTTAAACGGTGAGGGAAAAAAAAATTGATGAGCAGATTAAATAATGGGTTTGTAACCAGAATTCCATTTAAAAAAACCCAGTTAAACCTGGGAGACCCGGAAGAACTTTGCCTAGTGCCTAGGGAGGAAGTTTCATGATTTGTGCACCACCACAGAAAAGATGGTATTTCTGGTGTCCATCTACTGAACTGCCAAGCACAGGGGTATGTTGGACAGGATCTTCTTAACTGATTAACATATATATGTGAGTGAAGACAGTCCTTAAGACCATTCAAGGCTTTCCAGGCAGGGCTGTGTTCTATTTACTTATTTAGAAGATTTCTATCGAGGCAGGTGTGTGTGTGCACTAATAAGTTCGTGAACACCTGCAAGTGACAAGCCTGTCAAAAGGCCTAGCAGTGAGGCTTCTGGTCAATAGAAAACCCAACTTGGTTTTGTAAGCTCTATTTCTAAAATTCTAAAAAAAGAACAGTCAGTAGGGTGGTCTTTGTCTGCTGCCCAAAAATGAATAAAGGAGATGCTTATGTAGGGATACCTGATATATTTTTTGCAGTAATCAAAAATTACTCCATCACTACAAGACTAGCCGAGAGGAAGAAAATTATTTGGTTGACCTCTGGGAACTAGTTTTGCCCACCCCTAAGAACAGGGCTCTCCAACCTTGGGTCCCCAGATATTGCTGGCCTACAGCTCCCAGCATACCCAGCCAGCATGGCTAATGACAAGGGATTCTGGGAGCTGTAGGCCAGCAACATCTGGGGACCAGGTTGGAGAGCCCTGCCTAAGAACAACAGGTGCTGGACACAAACATGACAATGCCCTTGATATAATACAGGATATTCCCATTAAGTAAAGTGGACATCACATAAATGAATGAAGAGGACTTTTTTTTTTTAATTGCAAAGATGGCAATAGATGAGAATTATTCAAGGCATAAGGAGAGCAAAATGAAAGGTGTGAAGGCAGGTATGGGTTCAAGAACAATAATTTGCTGATATAAAAAATGAGGCTGTGTGAAACTAAAAGAGCAAGTACCCTTTTACTTAGCTATGCCTTCCGCTTCAAAGAAACAGAGAAGTTGTGTTTTGTTTTTGTGTGTATTTGTTTTAAATGTAGCCCCTGTTAATTATATTACAAATAGGCATTGCTGGTCAGAATCAAGTTAAAAACTGCCCCTCCAGGGAAAACACAGTAAATGGAAAACATTTGTGCTCTTTGGAAAGATAACAAGAAAAAGAGGGTCATATTTATACCTCTCATACTAATCAAGCCTCATGGTACAGAGATAGAGGAATAGCTGCTCACCAAATGTTAATCATTGTTTGGAATGGATCAAAAAAACAATCTACTGCATCACTGTTTTTTATCTGATGCAGTGTCATTTCCCCCCTGAAGATTCAGTGTCTAACTTGAGCCTGTGATTCATTGGGCTAGTGTTCTGTGGTGTGGTGGTGGTTAAAAAAGAAAAGAAAGAAAAAAAGCACACTGTGAACAACAGCACATTTTTCACTTCTATAATCCAACAGATTGGTCTTCAGAGTTGTGTTGCTTCCTTACAAAATATAATATGCAAATGGAATCCCTCAATATGAAGCTAGGTCATTGCAGTAATGAGTGCTTTTTTATATAGCAATATATTTTATAAAGAAAAATAATAAAATTGAGATGGAGTTACAATAGAATCCTCTACAGATTATATTTTTATTGGCTAAAGTGGCTTAAAAAGTTAATATGATGTTGAGTTAGTCGACTACAGACTGTCTCAATAAAAGTCATCATAACCTTATCCCTACTGAAAATTCAATGTTATCAATCCTCTGTTGGATGCGATGTAGCACAGAAAACTTATCGACAAGTTGTCAGTAAAGATGCAATGACACTTTACACAAGAGAAAAGCTATTAACCCTGGCATTCTGGCTGAATTCCACATGACTTTTTGATTAGTACTTCATTTCTAACTAGGAAAGTAATTCCTCCACTTTTCACTTATAATCTTCTGACTGAATGGGCTTCTTCAGAAGTGATAAAGCTGCCTTATTTCACTATAGTTAAAACTCTCTTGATGTAAAAGTGATTTAGAGTCAATATGATCATACACAATACAAAATGGAAAATAGGCAAAGGTAATAATTGGGCTACATACTCTGCATATGCCATATCTACAGTTACTTGCAAATAGTTCCTCTTTGTATTAGTTGGCTTTCCATTTCTCTATATTACTTGAACAACTATGACCAGTGGTGGAGCCAGTAGAAGGGGTTGTGGCCATCTGGTGAACCCCAGAGGCCTGGATTGGGAGCCCAGGCAGGCTGGTTGTGGCCTCCGGGTCTGAGGTTCTGCAACCCTGCTCTCGTTGAACTACAATTCTGAACCAGTTAAACCACTTCTGCAGCTTTGTTACCTTTGCAAGAACTTTCTTATTGTAAAGAAACATTTACATGAAATAAATTAAGGGTTCAATCTTATGGAGATAGGCATAAGCCTCCAAACTCAGAGGCTCATGCTCAGTCTATAAAATCTATGAAGTCCAATGCAGTGATGGAGCTGAGCATAAGCCTCCAAGCTCAGTGGCTTATGCTCATCCAATGCAAAGTGATCTTCACCTCCCTGCTCCTCCTGCTCTGCATTTTCGCTAGATGGTCATTTTTGGCCATCTAGCAACAGTGTTTCAGAAGGGGAGAGAAGGAGGCTGCAGTGGCTTCTAGATACCTTGTAGCCTGGCCATCCCAGTCTCCTCCCCTCCTCGCCCCCATCCCCACCCCTTTTAACCCCTCTCTGAGGTCGCTTTCCCAACCTTGGAGAGCAGCCTGCACAGTTCTTTCCATGCCAGCTGCGAGGGAGCAGGGGTTGGAGCTCTGATTCCCAGCTCCAAGGTCAGAACACCATCTCTGACCTCAGAGCTGGGAATCCAAATTATCCTATGGCCCCTCAGACAATGTCTAGGGACCACAGGATTGTTCCCTAAATAAAATAAATATTGTACACCTAAATGTTCTATTAATCCACATTTTTCTCTCCCTCCTTTACTCTTTTCTGTATTTTCTCATGGTTAGACAACCTCTTTGTAAAGTTTCCAAACCAACCATGAAGACTCTAAACTATATTTTATGTGAAAATAACAAATCACCCCCCAAAAAAGGTTCTTACTGGAACCCTCCCTGATGACATTTCACAGCAGCATATAGAGGACACTAGCAGTTTGAAGTTAGTGAAACTAATGACGTTGGAAAGAGAAAAAAGGTGGATGAAGGAAGTCACTGGATTGGAAAAATTGAACTTGAAAAATATATTTATCTGCGGGAAAGAAGACAGAGAACATAGTGTTGGAAGTTGGGAATAAACAACAGGGGGTAATGTCCTCTGTCCATGCCCTCTGCTGTAATACGGTCCTGAAACATTCAAACCATTGTCAAGGCAGGATGCTGAACTGAATGGGTCATTAGTTTCACCTATTAGAAATGTTTTGATACTTAATTACTACAGCTACTGCTACTCATCACCCATACGGTGGCACTATGCGTTGCACTGTACACAGAAAGAAATTGACAGGATCCAACTTAAAACTCTGGAGGAAAATTAGCGTTTGACATGTTTTCTTCTGTTACTATGAGAAATGACATGAAAATCCTCTTCTACTCTTATGGGTTTCACATTATCACAAGTTTAATCTTTAAAAATTACTGTTGCAGCAGAGATGACATGCAAAGTCTGAAAATTTTACTTTTGTGGCTGAATTTATCTTACATTTATCTTACAGATATGAAGACAACAGCAAAAAGGCTACAAATTCTCTATAACTTTATGATCCCATGCATAATCTTTGGCTCACATGACTTCCAGAAAATATTGATTCCCTGTAACGCAATATACAACAGAAATAGACTTCACCTGGCCCCGCCTCCTGGGGCCGGGGAGAACTTTGCGCGTGGGGGAGGGGGGAGAGTCGGAGACACACCTGGGCACGCTGGCTGAGCCAATGGGCTGCAGCTGGGCGGGGAGATGGGGGCTGCTCTTAAGGCCCTGTCTTCCCGCCCTCGGCCTCTTTCGTCATTTTGGCTCCCTCCCATCCCGCCCTGTTAGCAGTGTGGGCTCCTCTGGTCGCCCGTTCGGAGGCCGAGTAGGAATTTTGGTCCATTGTCTCAATTGGCCGGGGCAATGGGCGTATTTTGCCTACTCTACACTGTGAGTCAGGGTGGAGGACAAAGACTTTTGATTGAGGAATTTTTGATTCGCTCAATGGGATCGTAGCTAAATTGGTCGCATTTTGTGGGAAGTGTGGAATTAAGCAGCGGGGCTTAGGGTTATGGTGATCATCCAGTGGCACCTTTCAAGGTGACTGGCGGTTACCCGAGGCTTCCCTCGCTAATGTCTTGAGACTTGGCAAGAGGGAGATCGGGCCGCCTTTGGGGTACTACCTTTTCTCACCTGCATTGGCTGTCTCATGGCGCCAATGGGAGGCGACACTGGTAAGGCCCTCCAGCTCCACATGGAGTGCAACTGGACTGTGGCAGGCCATCCCGCCTCCAATTCGGTTAGGATGGCTTCGCTCAAATCTTGGTTTTCCTGGCCAGTGGCCGGGGTTAGATTAGTACCGCACTTCGCACTTCTCAGATCTTCAATTCAATAAATGTGGCCCTGATTTTAAACCATACATACTTGTGTCTGACTCTTCATTCTCCCACCAATACATGCGCAATAAACATTTTGCTCTTATGGGATGTGCTCATAGTAGAATGTAGAATTGTCAGATAATCCCCCCCTCCATCAAAGCATAGTTTACTCATTTTACTATCCCTAGTCCTTTGAACCTTTTCCATGTATTCTTGCCCTTTAAACACTTTTTGAAATAATTATATCACAAATATTTCAATTATCAATTCATAACCCACCCACCCCAATATTTATTAATATGAATGGTTTGGGCATTAAGTGACACAAATACAACTTATGCTTCTTATTAATTGTTTGCTAATTTTCTTTCTTTTTTTAAGTATAGGAAGAAGAAAGAAAGACACTTCCTTCTACAGTGTACTCAAGAATAAATAATAATAATAATAATAATAATAATATAATAATAATAATACCAATTCAAATCTGGTAGAGTGGAATTGGGAAGGGGAGAGGGTAACCACTAAACTGGGACAACAGGAGGAGGAGCAGGAGGAGGAGCAGGAGCAGCAGGAGGAGCAGCAGGAGGAATTAATTAAGGAAAAGGGCAGGTAGTAGTTTCAGTCACGTAGCTAGGTAATTTTATATCCTGGACTTAATGGTCTTTTGGAGGCATGCTTTATATGGCCATATGCAATTACTTCAGTTATGAAGCAAACAATTAACATTCCTCTTCTCTGTCATGCCACCACCATTCCACACTTTCAAGCTGCTTCTACTGTCCTAATATGTTAGAACAACAACAAAACTAGCAGGGAGGAACGAGCAATCTGTATCAGGGTCACAGGTGTGTGTGTGCGCACATATGTGCGGTGCGTGCAACTCTTGAACCAGCATCACATGCAGCCCTTGGGGTGATCTAATCTAAAATGCATGTCTAAGAGGAAATAGATAGGAACATGTAGGAAAGTCAAATTAAAATGGCCTAATAAAAGCAGCAATATCAACCAAACGACAACTATTAAATAACTGTCATTCAACTCTGAATTAGGAGCAATGTGTTGGCCAAGCCTCTTATACATCTCCATCTTAGAAAGAATACTGGACATGGCTCTTGTATAATTTGTGTTTCAGATCATTCATGTTTTAAAGAATTGAAGCTCAACTTTATTGATTTTCATCCCATGCTGCTATTTGCTAGTCAGATTCATAGCTGTCTCACCATCTTCTCTCAGACACGTAAAACATCCTCTCTAATCTTAACTGATGGACCCAATTACAAAGGTAAGATAACTCTATTATTAAGAAGAACTCTAATATAATAAATCAAGCTATAAATAACCTTAAAGGACTCTTCTACACAGAGCTGTACTTAGCATATGCTTTATTAAGTAGAGTTTATAAATTATACAACCTTTCTCTCCAATTCACAGCATTTCTATTCTATGGCAAGAGCCCTATTTCAAACAATACTATAATGTCAAGCCAATCAAAAAACCTCTTGAAATGGAAGGCATCATATATTTCATAGATATTGCACTCAAATTCCCTTTACCACTTTAAATTTTAATTGCCTTGAAAATGTTCAATAACTCACATACTCCATGCTGTATTTTCTATTTCTAGATTATCTGTCTATGAAATAGTTTAAATAGCAGCTAAATATTTTTTGTCTTTTTCAAAGACATAAGTTCTGCTTTTAAACCTACCAATTATGCTTTTGAAAGGTATCTATGAAATCGTGTTTATGTTTCTTAAATTTTGAAGGGGCCACTGGTTGAAAATTTGAAATGATCATCCAACTCCATCTGCCTGGAAATCATTCCTCTAAAATCCAGAAACAATCACTTTCAATTTGGACATTCGTGATATTGTAAGTCAGGTAGGTTCCAAACATTCCAATTCTCTGTAAACATGGGCTACACATATCTGATCCTATTTGGTTTACCATGTATAGAAAAGGTGCAGTGTTATCTCACCTGGTTTTGTTGCTTAGTATGCGGCTGAATGAGAAGTCAATTTTGCTCATGCAAGATTTAGAAACAGCTTGTTGAGTAAGAAACAGGCGATAATTTTACATACTCATTTAAATAAGTGGCTCCTGGTGTCTCTAATTCCTTGAATTTCATGAAGAGTAATGAGGGCTACAATTTAACAAAATGTTCACCCTTCAAGAGGCAGAATGCTCATACAGGGCTACACAACTCCACCAAATCTAGGGAGGGGAAGTGTTTCAAATGGACTAGTGTTGGCTGTACTAAAATCATGCTCCCAGGGGCAGTGCCCTGCTGAATTCACACACTCAGTTTTTGATATTGCTTCAGTACTCAGGAAGGCCAGTAGTACAAAGGTCAGCTACATAAAAGAGCTTAGCTAGACATAATGAATGTGAAACTTGCTTAAAATACAGTGAACAGAATACATATACATAGAGTCACCACATTTCAGTTTCTGAGTCCCTTTGTTCTCATGCTGCAAACGGAAGTATAATGAAAAAAAAAACGCATTTCAATTATTCCCCCCTCTTTACATGGCAATTGAACCATTGCCTTTATCTAAGCATAATTTTGAAAAGTACAGTTTTCTGGCTAGAACTTGGTGCATGTCTAGGGGTGTGTGTGTGTGTGATTTTTAGAAAAATCCAGGGAATAATACTCTTCTTCAGAATTAGTACTTAAAAGTAAGAAGTGGAATGTGATTACCATGTAGTAATGGATATTTCCTTTGTAATTCACAAGAATCAGGATCTTGAGAAGCCAATTAGACTGCTCTGGATATCTTTCAAACAGGAAGGCGAAGTGCTAGTAAAGTGGAAATACCATAGTACCAATTCTAAAATTACCATAGCACTGCTGTGATTTATCTAATTCAAAGTACTGTTGAAAATAAACCTCTCAGACATTCTAGTGGCTAAAAATTATACTGTTCAGTATTGCGTGTCTATCTGATTACAACCTGCTAAAGGCAAGGGGTGGTGGTGCAGGAACATGAAGAATCCTTAGTAGCAAGCACTCTCCTCCTGATAGATA